>JAPMLY010001836.1:0-35000 GCA_026401115.1 Tetraselmis chui | reverse complement strand
CATAAGCATACCGACACGAAATAGGAGTTACAGCTTAAGGTTGTTGATCCAGTTGTTTGATTGCGGTGGTGCGCACTCAAGCTCAGCCCTCTCACAAAAACCGTGCTATTTTTGTATTAGACGCTTGCAAAAGTCGCCTACGCGCCCACACGCCGGAACACCCTCCAACTAGAGCCGTCTCCCTCTTGCAACATGTTATCTTATTTTTTTATAGTCCGCACTGCTCGAAGGCAGTCTGCGTTCCTGCAAGCCGGATTGGTATCGGGAACTTGCCCGGCCAATTGCACCCCCTTGCGCTCTCCGCTACCGTCACGCCCTCTAGACCACTTGTCGACCACTTGCTCCCAACCAAAACGGCGGTTCCTAAATGTAGACTACGACCACGACCTAGTAAGACCACGACCGTCGGTGGTGTGAGAGTGTGCAACCAACGAAAACCCGCGCGATCCCAACCAACTCGCTATTGCGGCGGCCCCATATATGAGGTTAAAAGCAGCTTACCTTACGCGCGGACACCTGCGGTGCCAATATTTGGGGCTTCGCTGTCGTCGCTGGAAGTTTTAGTGAAAGGGTCCTACCAGCGCGCTCGGGCGCCCCCTTCTTCGTGAGCCTCATTCAGCTCCGAAACGGCAAGGAAAGCCCCAAGGGCGACATGTTTCTCCGCTTTCGACCAGTGCCGGGTGCAGGATTTCGCGGCCCCCTATTCGTAGCGCTTACGCCGAGGCATATTGGGCGGGCTGTGCTCGCGCGCCTTCGGACGGGTGTGGGTGGTGGGATCCTTGCCCAAAGACGGTTGCCAACATGTGGGACGAGCCCCGCGCGAGGCGATAGGCGGGATATATACTATGAAAGGGTGCACAAGTAAGTGAGATTGAAAGGTGAAAGTGAGAGAGAGAGAATGATTACATTTGTCACCGCAATGTGTCTATAAGTAGTCTGATCGTAGCATGTGAGAACATGCTACAGGGTCAAGGTCCTCGGCAGTGCTGCTGCTACAATTATAGCAGGACCGTTATGGATCGTGACTGTTCGTGTCATTGACAGGTGACAAGTGAGATTCATATATCATATATAATACTGCTGTTAGTACCCGTGTGATGTAGAAACGTATTAGTGGTGTCAGTACATATGGGTGTACTCCAACACCCCCACTCAGCCATGATGTACTGAAAACAGTATGGGATCGATAAACTATATAATAGATGGCTAAATATTAAGCCTAGGATCTTCGCCATTAGGTGAGTGAAGGTAGAAAGTGGCACATGCTTTGTGAGCGAGTCTGCGCAGTTATCAGCTGTGGGAACGTACACCATGCGAATGATGCCCTTCGACGCCAATGTGGAAGGTGGGGGTTCTTCTCGGACCGTGACACGCCTACATACTATGATCGACCTCACCGGGCATCGAACCCGCGACCTTCCGCGTATTAGGCGTGCGCTTTACCGGCTCACCGAAAAAGCATAGTTGACATATTTGGCCACATACCACATATGTACCAATCTACGACACTACCACGCCCCCCCCCGGAGTCTCCCCGGACCGCAGCCCGGCTCCGAAACCAGTGTGGCGGTTAGCCTCTGAAAGCTAAACGCTAGCACAAATCTGTTCTAGTCTGTCTAGTTCTGTTGTTGCAAGATGGCAAAATGATGTTGTCGAGAGGCAATTGATGAGAGATGTTTCACTGCTGTACTTAGGCAGTAGATGTTGTAAGTGAACAAAGGAATTGTTAAAAGGTTCTGTCACCTCCCTCTACTGCACTGGGCTTAAATAAGTTTCAGCCCAGACTAGTTACACCTGCAAGCTTCGCTTACATGTCAGGCGTTAGTGCTGCTCAACCGTCGTCATCTGTCCTCGAGACACGGCCTGCCTAGCATTGGGTTTCACGACGTGGCTCCTTTTGCATTGAAGAGCTCGTTCTGGCGCGTCATCTGGCTGGTTAGATTAATTATGCATATCTGTACGTACCGGGAGGTACTGGTCGTACTGTAGCATCAGCACCATTACAATATTGCAGTAGCGACGTACCCACGAGTATACGTCCGTCATGTGGAAAAGCACGAATTGGAATCCGTAACGAGTACATGTACAATGTCCTGCAATGTACTGTTGCAGGACTGTACTCGTCACACCAAGTCTCGACTGAGGTGATACTTGAGGGAGATGTGTCTTGTCTTCCGAGACGTGCAGCCGCGGGTGACATTGCGAATTGCTGATTGATTGTCGCAAAACACAAGTGTGGGGCTGGACAGATGCAAGCCCAAGTCGGTGAGCAACTGGCGGACAAAAAGGATTTCTTGACTGACTGAAGCCACAGCAATACATTCAGCCTCGCAGGTGGATTGGGCGACAACTGTCTGAAGAGCGGAACGCCAAGAAATTGGAGCCACACCGACGGAGGGTGTGTGAGTAGCCCCCACTGGGCCAAGGCAAACAATCTGGCCGCTGACAGAGGCAACGCTAGCCGGGTCACTTCCCCATGTTGAGTCCAGAGAAGCGCTGTATTCAATAGGTTCAGAATGGTGACTGAATGCGATACCTGTGAATGACGACCCTTATAGGTAACGCAGGACACGCTTGACGGCAGTCCAATGGCATGTCTTGGGCCAGGAGACGTAGTTGCAGAGCCAAGACACAACTGCAGAGATATCTGGGCGAGTACATACTGCCGTCCAAAGGAGGGAGCCCACGAGGCTGTTGTATGGGATATCAAGACTGAGTGATCATCACCGTCGTGGAAGGTAAGCTCGGCTCCCGGGCTCCAAGGAAGAAGAGAAGGGTTGCTGTCAATCATGTTAAGCTCCGTTAGCATATCGGTGATATACTTGCGTCGCTGAAGCGTGATATTCCCGCGCGAGTCGTAATCGACGCACGTGCCGAGAATCCATCTGCAAACGCCCTCATTAGTGATGTCGGTGGTTCGGATATTCGCACGGATAGTTGTCATCCAGTCTTCGGAAGATGGAAAGACCATCAGGTCATCAACATAGACAAGGATAATGCCAAGAATGACCGCAACATGTATAGAGTCTGACCATTGAATATACACACCTGGATCTCCAGAAGCAAGCACTAACTTGTTATCTTTTAGGAATTTGTCGAATTTCTGTCTCCATTAATAAGCAGCTTGCTTGGTGCCGTACAAGGCGCTGAGTAGTCGTCCAAATAGCTCGTTCCCGTGGTTGTCATATTCCTTGCAACCCTCCGGTAGGCTGATGTAGAGTTCCTCTTTGATCTCTGCATATAGAAATGCAGCAACCACATCCAGCTGGTACAATGGCCACTGCCACTGTGCCGCTAAGGCAAGAGCTACCATGACTGAAGTGGAACTAACCACTGGGGCATATAGACATTCCTTATCGTAGTCCAAACCGGCGCGCTGATCGAAACCGCGGACAACCCATCTTGCCTTGAACTTGCGAATGCTGCCATCCTTGTTGTGTTTGGGAGTGAAATCCCACTCAATATTGAGGGCACGCTGGCCAGCAGGAATAGGAACGGTCTTGAAAACATTCCAGCTCTTGATGCCGTCGTATTCAGTTTTTATCGCAATCTTCTATCTGTCAGCTTGTGGGGAAAGCAAGGCAGCACGCATGGTTTTTGGAACAATTATGGTAGAGCTCAAGGGTAACGAGGAAGGAGGGTCGTTGGTCACAAGCAGGGTAGCCAAATTGGGGCGGTGTAGCAATCTTGATGGTGCTTCATTGTGTATAATAGAGGTCCAGAGAGCGGAATGGCCATAGTCCGATGGATATGATGCATGGAGAGATGGATCAGTGCTGTCATCGTGTGTCGTGTTTAGTAACACGGATTCTTCAGTCCGGAAGCGTAGAGGAACTCGTTTGGAACGGTCACTGCGTAGAAGTGGAAGAGGGGTCTGTTGTAAGTAATACCGCATACGTATTAGTTGCAGATAGCTACTGTAAGCTATTCTAGATATGATTAGTACATGTCTAGATCGGACATACCGATAAACTGTTTGACTCGGTACAGAGCTGTCGCTAGGCTACAGCTCTCTCACTTCTGTTGTCCCGACACCACGCCTGTAGGCTGGTTGTCGCCTTAATTGTTCCGTTTGCGGGACTGTGACTGTAACTACGTTTGCGTACGTTATCTTCCACACTAACTGTGTTTGCATGGTTTAATAGGTTATGGGCCCCCGCCTCACGTCACTCACGCGCGACAACCTGGTTCGGCGAGCTGCGATCGACAGCTCTCCCGCAGAAGGCAAGTTTCCTTAGACTCCTAGTACTTTCAACCTGTAGTCGGCGGTATCGCCAGTATAAACTGCGATTTTAACACCCGCCACCACCCCTCTTAAGTCAGCCACCCGACGGAGATAGCCAGCCACCCACACCGACGCACTCGTCGTGTGTGGCCAGGGTGCACACAGGTCCAAGCTGGAGAACGGGGGGGTGCACTGTCGGGTGAATACGCATCCACAGGTCGCACGCCGGCCGTAGCTTACTTTTTATTTTTATTTTTTATCCTCGCCTAGCGAATCACCCACCAGCGCAGCGCAGCGCTCCACCTGTCCTGGCCTTGGCCTCGACTTGTGCCCCACACTGGGTGGAGGATACAGAAAAGGTGCTCTGAGACACCCCGGGGCTACAGGCCGAGGGGTCGGCGGGCATCAGGCCGTCTCTTTGCATACCGCTGTTAGGCACGAGTCCGGCTAGCGGTTTTTACCGCTGCCTGTTTTTCATCCAGCTCTTTCTTTTTTGCCCTCTGTCGAAATGGCGCAAAAAAACCCGCCTGTTTCACCTGTTGGTTCCCCTGAGTCAGGCTCTCAGCAGAGCACCCTCGATCACCCCCCAGATACTCTCGCGCTGCTCGTTGCGCAAGTGGCGAGCATAACAGCTCGTCTCGACTCGCAGTCGGCCGAGGGTGCTATTGCTGCTGCGGGTACTAATCCGCACCCCCCTGTAGCTCAGCGCCGCCACGATGCCCCACTCGAATCCGTCCGGGACAGCCACGACGGCCACACCCTCCACCTGCTTGAACATCCCCAGCCTGGCTTCGTAACCCCGGACGCAGAAACACTCTTTGCTGCTGCAGCCCCTGTTGGCAACCCCCCAGTCGCACAGCGCCGCCACGATGCGCCCCGCGAGCCCGCGCGTGCCGATGCGCACTACGACCCCTCGCGTCACGACATCCGGGTTGATCACCTCCCACCACCTCCCCCCTTCCCCCACGCCGGATATGCCCTTCAACACCCCGGCCCCCATATCCCGGAGGCGCCCTCTCATTTCATCCCCCCCTACCGTGACCACCGTGACCACCCGCACTCGTACGGCCCTCCGCGTCCCATGGCCGGCCGCTCTCCCTTTCCCGGTGGACCACCTCCTCCCTTTCATGGCCGGCACTCTCCCCCACTCCAACATGGCGACCCCACCCCCCGGGGCCGTCGTCGCCCCACTATTGACCCGGTGGTCATCAACCGGGCGGCACACGAAGCCCCCGGCTTCGACAAGGACGCCCTCAACCGGTCCATGAAGATGTCGGTCCCCGTCATGTGCCCGACCACGGACTTCAAGCAATGGAAGAGGACCTTCCTTAATTTCCTCTCCATCAAGGCAGCTTACCTCATTCCTCAGCTGGCCATCCGTGACTCCGGCGTCTGGCTCGACGAACAAGCGCAACACTACGCCTACACGCTGCTTCTCCATGCAGCCAGCGCGAATAAGCGCGCTGACCAAGCCATGAAATGCGTTTCTCCAGCACGCCCTGACTGCGCCGCTGCCGCGTGGGACATCCTTTGTGGACGCCTCGACTGTAGGTCTTTTGCCCGCTCTTTGTCCCTCTTAGACAACCTGACGGTCAGACAGCGCCCTGGTCAGTCACTCAGTGACTATGTCCACTACATGCGCCAGACCTTTGACGAGTACAACGACACATGCCAGCTGGTTGACGGCTCCGTTGCCATCCACCCCCACCACCTCGGTCTCCTCATGCTGCGCGGTATTTCCAGCAGCGGCCCACACGGTCAGGCGAAGCAATGCGTCATCAACGCCTTTGACACGGACTACATCATGTCGGCTGATGAAGTTATGGCCAGCATTCTCCACCTTGCGCACAACATGGAAGACGACCCTGCTCCGGACGCACCCGCTCCGGCCATATCACCTCCTCCCATCTCCGCGTTCGTCGCTGCAGGCCGCGGCTCGCACAGCGGTCGCGGCCCACCACACCGTAACCCTCGCGGCCATCGACCCAACAAGTGTGGCGTTTGTGGCAGCCTCCACCATCTCATGTCCGCGTGCACTGCCACGGATGACGCTATCCTTAAGTGGAATCTCGCCAAGCGTAGGCTGACAGTCCAGAAGTACGGCGCCGCCGACGGCACCCCCTCTGCTCACGCTGCGCTGCTGAGCGACGTCCCTGCCGACGACGCCCCCGCCGATGACACCGACTGCCTACCCACCCTCGAGGACTGCGCTGATGACTACGCTGACGACGAGGTGAGTGTCCCATTCAGCTCTGTGGCATTCTCCTCTTCCCTCGCCCCGGGTCGTAATCTGTCAAAGTTTTGGGTCGTTGATTCCGCCTGCTCGATTAACCTCACTGCGTTCCGAGATGACTTCGTGACGTTCACCCCCCCTCCGCTCCCTCTCGCGTGGGCGGTGTCGGCGTTGACGTTAAGGGCAGTGGCTCAGTGCAAATTTCTGTCGGACTTGCCTCTGGCCACATCATTCACCGCACTGTGTATGCACTCTACACCCCTGAGGCCCTGACCTACCATCTCGTTCAGCACAGCGTATCGGCCGACTCCTTAGTGTGAGCTGGATGCAAACTAACAGCGGTTGTGAATTCATATTCCCCTCCAACTCTGACACTGGTTTGCTTTTGGTACCCACAGGCATGGGTGTGCTAGAAGCGTCCGGAAACGGTCTCTACCTCCTTCCCCACCAGCCGGTCCTCCCCTCCAGCCCATCCGCACCGCCGGCACTTGACCCCTCACCTCAGGTTGCCCTTACTGCCCAGTGTGATCCCGTCCTGTGGCACCGTCGATATGGCCACCTCAACATGCAAAGCCTTCAGGCCCAACATACTCACGGTGTCCCGACTAGCCCTGTGTTAACTAGCGCTGTAACCAAAGTTTCGTGCGACTCTTGTCTCCTTCACAAAGCCACAGCTGCACCACGCAACACAGCCGCTTGCGCGAAGCCATCCCACCCCCTCCTCAACCTGTCCGCTGACCTCTGGGGCCCGGTCAATGTCCCCTCCCCACATGGCCTCCGTTACTGCTTGCTCGTCATCGACCACCACACCAACTACATGTGGGTGCGGTTCCTTAAGTCTAAAGACGACGCATGTTCGGAATTGGAAACCATCCTCTTGGACATCAAACACCTGCATGCCCGCCATCACTCCCAGACGGGCGCGTTCGCACCGGTCCTCAAATTTGACTCAGACTCTGTGTTTGAAGCTGCTGTCACTCGCCGGATGTGCGCACACCTCGGCGTCGGGGTACAGTTCTCTGCCCCATACGCCCACCACATGCTCGGCAAGGCCGAACGTCCCTGGCGCACCATCCGGGACAATGCATCGGCGATGCTCCACAACATGGCCGTTCCCAACTCCATGTGGTCGTGCGCTGTCAGCACTGTTGTGTACCTTCGCAACCGCACGTACAGTCGCTCGGTCGGACCTAATGGGGGCGTCCCCCTCACACTCCTTACGTCGTCAGTGCCCAACGCCTCCAAGTTCCGCGTCTTCGGCTGCGCCGTTTTCGCCAAGGTCCCCGACAAACAACGTCGGAAACTCAGTGAAAAAGCATTTCGCGGCGTCATGGTGGGCTATCCCCCTGACGCACCCGGGTATCGTGTCTACAATCCGGAAACGCGTCGCATCACCACTTCCGTACATGTTGTCTTTCAGGAAGACACCCCAGGCTTCGACACACAACCCTCCGTCGACTCGGCCATCACCGACTCTTCGGACGACGTCCCCGCAGACACACCCCTACCCCCCCACCAACCCCTCGCCATGCTCGGCTCCGCTCCCACCCCATTCGCTACGGCGATATGGTTGCCCACCTGTCCGACTACCCACCCACACTCGTAACGGCGTGTTGTGATCCTGAACACGGACAAGCTCAAGAGGACATCTTTGAGCACCCTCACGTCCCCGACCTTGTCACTGGTCCCCCACACACACATGCCGGCACGTCCCCTACTGCAATTGCCCTCCTCTCCGCCCGAGAGTGTGTGGAACCAAAATCCTACCGAGCTGCGCTGGACAGCGCCCAAGCCCCCCAATGGCAAGCCGCTATGCAACAGGAGTATTCCTCCCTCATCAGCAACGGCACGTGGGACCTTGTGGACCTCCCCCCCGGCCGCATGGTCGTTAACAGCATGTGGATCTTTAAAGTCAAGTCGGATACAACCGGCGACGTCTCCCGCTTCAAAGCGCGGTTCGTCGCCAAGGGGTGCAGTCAACGCGCTAGACTGGACTACACGGAGACCTTCTCCCCGGTCATCCGCATGGCCAGCCTGCGTCTCTTCCTAACCATTGCAGCCGCCCGCGACCTTGAACTCTGCCAGCTTGACATCGACACAGCGTTTCTCTACGCCCCCATCCGGGAGGATGTGTACATCCACCAGCCCCTCGGCTTCACCGATGGAACGTCCAAGGTTTGTCACCTCAAGCGTTGCCTCTACGGCCTTAAGCAGTCCCCCCGCGAGTTCAACATGCTACTTCGTGCGTGGCTCGTCGACCATGGATGGCAACAATGCGTCTCCGACCCGTGCATCTACATCTATCGCGCCGGCCACGTCTTCGCCATGATCGCCCTGTACGTCGATGACATTCCCGCGGCCTGCAATGATGCCACCTGGCTCGCATCGTTCAAAGCCCAACTCGGAGCACGGTTCAAAATCAAGGACCTAGGCGACCTCTCCCAACTCCTCGGCATGCACATTACCCGCGATCGCTCCACGCGCACAATCTCGCTGGACCAGTCCCAGTACATGCGCGACATCCTCGCCAAGTACGGCATGTCTGACTCTAAGCCGTCGTCCCTTCCGATGGACCCAGGCTTCCTCGCCGGACTTGCACACTTGAACTCGCCTTCTCTCACAGGAGTGGCCAAGGACGTCTACCCCAGCCTCCTGGGCAGCCTCCAGTACGCCGCCGTTTGTACACGCCCCGATGTCTCCACGGCGTTGAGCATCCTCGGCTCTGCCCAAGCCTCGCCCACCGAGGCACACTTGCAAGCTCTGAAAAAGGTCCTCCGCTACCTCCATGGCACCATCAACATGCGCCTGACGTTGGGGGGGGGCCTGGACCACAGCCTCCAACTCACAGGCTTTGCCGACGCTGATTGGGCCAACGACAGCAGCACCCGCAAGTCTCGCTCCGGCTATCTCTTCACCCTCGGACGCGGGCCAATCAGTTACAAGTCCAAACAACAGACTTGTGTGGCTCAATCCACGTGTGAAGCCGAGTACTACTCTGCGGCTGACGCCACCAAGGAGGGACTCCACCTCCGACAACTTATGGGGGAAATCTTCGACTCCCCCATCACCGAAACCACCACCATCTGGGAGGACAACCAAAGCGCCATTGCATACTCCCAGAATGCCTTGGTCAGCGAGAAGACTAAACACATCGGCCTGAAGTGGCACTTCCTCAAAGACCACGTGGAGCAAGGGACCATCAAGTTGAGGTACCTCCCCACTGACCAGATGGTGGCGGACATGCTCACCAAACCCCTCCCAGGACCTGTTGTAAGTAATACCGCATACGTATTAGTTGCAGATAGCTATTGTAAGCTACTCTAGATATGATTAGTACATGTCTAGATCGGACATACCGATAAACTGTTTGACTCGGTACAGAGCTGTCGCTAGGCTACAGCTCTCACACTTCTGTTGTCCCAACACCACGCCTGTAGGCTGGTTGTCGCTGTAACTGTTCCGTTTGCGGGACTGTGACTGTAACTACGTTTGCGTACGTTATCTTCCACACTAACTGTGTTTGCATGGTTCAATAGGTTATGGGCCCCCGCCTCACGTCACTCACCCGCGACAACCTGGTTCGGCGAGCTGCGATCGACAGCTCTCCCGCAGAAGGCAAGTTTCCTTAGACTCCTAGTACTTTCAACCTGTAGTCGGCGGTATCGCCAGTATAAACTGCGATTTTAAAACCCGCCACCACCCCTCTTAAGTCAGCCACCCGACGGAGATAGCCAGCCACCCACACCGACGCACTCGTCGTGTGTGGACAGGGTGCACACAGGTCCAAGCTGGAGAACGGGGGGGTGCACTGTCGGGTGAATACGCATCCACAGGTCGCACGCCAGCCGTAGCTTACCTTTTATTTTTATTTTTATACTAGCCTCGCGCATCAGCCACCAGCGCAGCGCTCCACCTGTCCTGGCCTTGGCCTCGACTTGTGCCCCACACTGGGTGGAGGATACAGAAAAGGTGCTCTGAGACACCCCGGGGCTACAGGCCGAGGGGTCGGCGGGCATCAGGCCGTCTCTTAGCATACCGCTGTTAGGCACGAGTCCGGCTAGCGGTTTTTACCGCTGCCTGTTTTTTCATTCAGCTCTTTCTTTTTTTTTCCTCTGTCGAAATGGAGCAGAAAAACCCGCCTGATTCACCTGCTGATTCCCCTGAGTCAGGCTCTCACCAGAGCACCCTCGATCACCCCCCCGATACTCTCGCGCTGCTCGTTGCGCAAGTGGCGAGCTTAACTGCTCGTCTCGACTCGCAGTCGGCCGAGGGTGCTGTCGCTGCTGCGGGTGCTAATCCGCACCCCCCTGTAGCTCAGCGCCGCCACGATGCCCCACTCGAACCCGTCCGGGACAGCCACGACGGTCACACCCTCCACCTGCGTGACCATACCCAGCCTGGTTTCGTAAGCCCGGACGCAGAAACACTCTTTCCTGCTGCAGCCCCTGTTGGCGACCCCACAGTCGCACAGCGCCGCCACGATGCGCCCCGCGAGCCCGCGCGTGCCGATGCGCACTACGACCCCTCGCGTCACGCCCTCCGGGTTGATCACCTCCCACCACCTCCCCCCTTCCCCCACGCCGGATATGCCCTTCACCACCCCGGCCCCCATATCCCGGAGGCGCCCTCTCATCTCATCCCCCCCTACCGTGACCACCCGCACTCGTACGGCCCGCCGCGTCCCATGGCCGGCCGCTCTCCCTTTCCCGGTGGCCCACCTCCTCCCTTTCATGGCCGGCACTCTCCCCCACTCCAACATGGCGACCCCAACCCCCGGGGCCGTCGTCGCCCCACTATCGACCCGGTGGTCATCAACCGGGCGGCACACGAAGCCCCCGGCTTCGACAAGGACGCCCTCAACCGGTCCATGAAGATGTCGGTCCCCGTCATGTGCCCGACCACGGACTTTAAGCAATGGAAGAGGACCTTCCTTAATTTCCTCTCCATCAAGGCCGCATACCTCATTCCCCAGCTGGCCATCCGCGACTCCGGCGTTTGGCTCGACGAACAAGCGCAACACTACGCCTACACACTGCTCCTCCATGCAGCCAGCGCGAATAAGCGCGCTGACCAAGCCATGAAATGCGTTTCTCCAGCACGCCCAGACTGCGCCGCTGCCGCGTGGGACATCCTTTGTGAACGCCTCGACTGTCGGTCTTTTGCTCGCTCCTTGTCCCTCTTGGACAATCTGACGGTCAGACAACGCCCCGGTCAGTCACTCAGTGACTATGTCCACTACATGCGCCAGACCTTTGACGAGTACAACGACACATGCCAGTTGGCTGATGGCTCCGTTGCCATCCACCCCCACCACCTCGGTCTCCTCATGCTGCGCGGCATTTCTAGCAGCGGCCCACACGGTCAGGCGAAGCAATGCGTCATCAACGCCTTCGACACGGACTACATCATGTCGGCTGATGAAGTTATGGCGAGCATTCTACACCTTGCGCACAACATGGAAGACAACCCTGCTCCGGACGCAACCGCTCCGGACATATCACCTCCTCCCATCTCCGCGTTCGTCGCTGCGGGCCGCGGCTCGCACAGCGGTCGAGGCCCACCACACCGTAACCCTCGCGGCCATCGACCCAACAAATGTGGCGTTTGTGGCAGCCTCCACCATCTCATGTCCGCGTGCAATGCCACTGATGACGCTATCCTTAAGTGGAATCTCGCCAAGCGTAGGCTGACAGTCCAGAAGTACGGCGCCGCCGACGGCACCCCCTCTGCTCACGCTGCGCTGCTGAGCGACGTCCCTGCCGACGACGCCCCCGCCGATGACACCGATTGCCTACCCACCCTCGCGGACTGCGTTGATGACGACGCTGACGACGAGGTGAGTGTCCCATTCAGCTCTGTGGCATTCTCCTCTTCCCTCGCCCCGGGTCGTAATCTGTCAAAGTTTTGGGTCGTTGATTCCGCCTGCTCGATTAACCTCAGTGCGTTCCGAGATGACTTCGTGAAATTCACGCCCCCCTCCGCTCCCTCTCGCGTGGGCGGTGTCGGCGTTGACGTTAAGGGCAGTGGCACAGTGCGGATTTCTGTCAGACTTGCCTCTGGCCAGCTAATTCACCGCACTGTGTATGCACTCTACACCCCTGACCTATCATCTCGTTCAGCACAGCGTATCGGCAGACTCCTTAGTGTCAGCTGGATGCAAACTCACAGCGGTTGTGAATTCATATTCCCCTCCAAATCTGACATTGGTTTGCTTTTGGTACCCACAGGCATGGGTATGCTAGAACCGTCCGGAAACGGTCTCTACCTCCTTCCCCACCAGCCGGCCCTCCCTTCCAGCCCATCCGCCCCGCCGGCACTTGACCCCTCACCTCAGGTTGCCCTTACTGCCCAGTGTGATCCCGTCCTATGGCACCGTCGATATGGCCACCTCAACATGCAAAGCCTTCAGGCCAAACATACTCACGGTGTCCCGACTAGCCCTGTGTTAACTAGCGCTGTAACCAAAGTTTCGTGCGACTCTTGTCTCCTTCACAAAGCCACAGCTGCACCACGCAACACAGCCGCTTGCGCGAAGCCATCCCACCCCCTCCTCAACCTGTCCGCTGACCTCTGGGGCCCGGTCAATGTCCCCTCCCCACATGGCCTCCGCTACTGCTTGCTCGTCATCGACCACCACACCAACTACATGTGGGTGCGGTTCCTTAAGTCTAAAGACGACGCATGTTCGGAATTGGAAACCATCCTCTTGGACATCAAACACATGCATGCCCGCCATCACTCCCAGACGGGCGCGTTCGCACCGGTCCTCAAATTTGACTCTGACTCTGTGTTTGAAGCTGCTGTCACTCGCCGGATGTGCGCACACCTCGGCTTCGGGGTACAGTTCTCTGCCCCATACGCCCACCACATGCTCGGCAAGGCCGAACGTCCCTGGCGCACCATCCGGGACAATGCATCGGCGATGCTCCACAACATGGCCGTTCCCAACTCCCTGTGGTCGTGCGCTGTCAGCACCGTTGTGTACCTTCGCAACCGCACGTACAGTCGCTCGGTCGGACCTAATGGGGGCGTCCCCCTCACACTTCTTACGTCGTCAGTGCCCAACGCCTCCAAGTTCCGCGTCTTCGGCTGCGCCGTTTTCGCCAAGGTCCCCGACAAACAACGTCGGAAACTCAGTGAAAAAGCATTTCGCGGCGTCATGGTGGGCTATCCCCCTGACGCACCCGGGTATCGTGTCTACAATCCGGAAACGCGTCGCATCACCACTTCCGTACATGTTGTCTTTCAGGAGGACACCCCAGGCTTCAACACACACCCCCCCGTCGACTCGGCCATCACCGACTCCTCGGAGGACGTCCCCGCAGACACACCCCTACCCCCCCACCAACCCCTCGCCATGCTCGGCTCCGCTCCCACCCCATTCGCTACGGCGATATGGTTGCCCACCTGTCCGACTACCCACCCACACTCGTAACGGCGTGTTGTGATCCTGAACACGGACAAGCTCAAGAGGACATCTTTGAGCACCCTCACGTCCCCGACCTTGTCACTGGTCCCCCACACACACATGCCGGCACGTCCCCTACTGCAATTGCCCTCCTCTCCGCCCGAGAGTGTGTGGAACCAAAATCCTACCGAGCTGCGCTGGACAGCGCCCAAGCCCCCCAATGGCAAGCCGCTATGCAACAGGAGTATTCCTCCCTCATCAGCAACGGCACGTGGGACCTTGTGGACCTCCCCCCCGGCCGCATGGTCGTTAACAGCATGTGGATCTTTAAAGTCAAGTCGGATACAACCGGCGACGTCTCCCGCTTCAAAGCGCGGTTCGTCGCCAAGGGGTGCAGTCAACGCGCTAGACTGGACTACACGGAGACCTTCTCCCCGGTCATCCGCATGGCCAGCCTGCGTCTCTTCCTAACCATTGCAGCCGCCCGCGACCTTGAACTCTGCCAGCTTGACATCGACACAGCGTTTCTCTACGCCCCCATCCGGGAGGATGTGTACATCCACCAGCCCCTCGGCTTCACCGATGGAACGTCCAAGGTTTGTCACCTCAAGCGTTGCCTCTACGGCCTTAAGCAGTCCCCCCGCGAGTTCAACATGCTACTTCGTGCGTGGCTCGTCGACCATGGATGGCAACAATGCGTCTCCGACCCGTGCATCTACATCTATCGCGCCGGCCACGTCTTCGCCATGATCGCCCTGTACGTCGATGACATTCCCGCGGCCTGCAATGATGCCACCTGGCTCGCATCGTTCAAAGCCCAACTCGGAGCACGGTTCAAAATCAAGGACCTAGGCGACCTCTCCCAACTCCTCGGCATGCACATTACCCGCGATCGCTCCACGCGCACAATCTCGCTGGACCAGTCCCAGTACATGCGCGACATCCTCGCCAAGTACGGCATGTCTGACTCTAAGCCGTCGTCCCTTCCGATGGACCCAGGCTTCCTCGCCGGACTTGCACACTTGAACTCGCCTTCTCTCACAGGAGTGGCCAAGGACGTCTACCCCAGCCTCCTGGGCAGCCTCCAGTACGCCGCCGTTTGTACACGCCCCGATGTCTCCACGGCGTTGAGCATCCTCGGCTCTGCCCAAGCCTCGCCCACCGAGGCACACTTGCAAGCTCTGAAAAAGGTCCTCCGCTACCTCCATGGCACCATCATCAAGTTGAGGTACCTCCCCACTGACCAGATGGTGGCGGACATGCTCACCAAACCCCTCCCAGGACCTGTTGTAAGTAATACCGCATACGTATTAGTTGCAGATAGCTACTGTAAGCTACTCTAGATATGATTAGTACATGTCTAGATCGGACATACCGATAAACTGTTTGACTCGGTACAGAGCTGTCGCTAGGCTACAGCTCTAACACTTCTGTTGTCCCGACACCACGCCTGTAGGCTGGTTGTCGCCTTAACTGTTCCGTTTGCGGGACTGTGACTGTAACTACGTTTGCGTACGTTATCTTCCACACTAACTGTGTTTGCATGGTTCAATAGGTTATGGGCCCCCGCCTCACGTCACTCACGCGCGACAACCTGGTTCGGCGAGCTGCGATCGACAGCTCTCCCGCAGAAGGCAAGTTTCTATAGACACCTAGTACTTTCAACCTGTAGTCGGCGGTATCGCCAGTATAAACTGCGATTTTTAAAACCCGCCACCACCCTCTTAAGCCAGCCACCCGCCGGAGATAGCCAGCCAACCACACCGACGCACTCGTCGTGTGTGGACAGGGTGCACACAGGTCCAAGCTGGAGAACGGGGGGGTGCACTGTCGGGTGAATACGCATCCACAGGTCGCACGCCAGCCGTAGCTTACCTTTTATTTTTATTTTTATACTAGCCTCGCGCATCAGCCACCAGCGCAGCGCTCCACCTGTCCTGGCCTTGGCCTCGACTTGTGCCCCACACTGGGTGGAGGATACAGAAAAGGTGCTCTGAGACACCCCGGGGCTACAGGCCGAGGGGTCGGCGGGCATCAGGCCGTCTCTTAGCATACCGCTGTTAGGCACGAGTCCGGCTAGCGGTTTTTACCGCTGCCTGTTTTTTCCTTCAGCTCTTTCTTTTTTTTCCCTCTGTCGAAATGGAGCAGAAAAACCCGCCTGATTCACCTGCTGATTCCCCTGAGTCAGGCTCTCACCAGAGCACCCTCGATCACCCCCCCGATACTCTCGCGCTGCTCGTTGCGCAAGTGGCGAGCTTAACTGCTCGTTTCGACTCGCAGTCGGCCGAGGGTGCTGTCGCTGCTGCGGGTGCTAATCCGCACCCCCCTGTAGCTCAGCGCCGCCACCATGCCCCACTCGAACCCGTCCGGCACAGCCACGACGGTCACACCCTCCACCTGAGTGACCATACCCAGCCTGGTTTCGTAACCCCGGACGCAGAAACACTCTTTCCTGCTGCAGCCCCTGTTAGCGACCCCACAGTCGCACAGCGCCGCCACGATGCGCCCCGCGAGCCCGCGCGTGCCGAGGCGCACTACGACCCCTCGCGTCACGCCATCCGGGTTGATCACCTCCCACCACCTCCCCCCTTCCCCCACGCCGGATATGCCCTTCACCACCCCGGCCCCCATATCACGGAGGCGCCCTCTCATCTCATCCCCCCCTACCGTGACCACCCGCACTCGTACGGCCCGCCGCGTCCCATGGCCGGCCGCTCTCCCTTTCCCGGTGGCCCACCTCCTCCCTTTCATGGCCGGCACTCTCCCCCACTCCAACATGGCGACCCCAACCCCCGGGGCCGTCGTCGCCCCACTATCGACCCGGTGGTCATCAACCGGGCGGCACACGAAGCCCCCGGCTTCGACAAGGACGCCCTCAACCGGTCCATGAAGATGTCGGTCCCCGTCATGTGCCCGACCACGGACTTTAAGCAATGGAAGAGGACCTTCCTTAATTTCCTCTCCATCAAGGCCGCATACCTCATTCCTCAGCTGGCCATCCGCGACTCCGGCGTCTGGCTCGACGAACAAGCGCAACACTACGCCTACACGCTGCTCCTCCATGCAGCCAGCGCGAATAAGCGCGCTGACCAAGCCATGAAATGCGTTTCTCCAGCACGCCCAGACTGCGCCGCTGCCGCGTGGGACATCCTTTGTGAACGCCTCGACTGTCGGTCTTTTGCTCGCTCCTTGTCCCTCTTGGACAATCTCACGGTCAGACAGCGCCCCGGTCAGTCACTCAGTGACTATGTCCACTACATGCGCCAGACCTTTGACGAGTACAACGACACATGCCAGTTGGCTGATGGCTCCGTTGCCATCCACCCCCACCACCTCGGTCTCCTCATGCTGCGCGGCATTTCTAGCAGCGGCCCACACGGTCAGGCGAAGCAATGCGTCATCAACGCCTTCGACACGGACTACATCATGTCGGCTGATGAAGTTATGGCGAGCATTCTACACCTTGCGCACAACATGGAAGACAACCCTGCTCCGGACGCAACCGCTCCGGACATATCACCTCCTCCCATCTCCGCGTTCGTCGCTGCGGGCCGCGGCTCGCACAGCGGTCGAGGCCCACCACACCGTAACCCTCGCGGCCATCGACCCAACAAGTGTGGCGTTTGTGGCAGCCTCCACCATCTCATGTCCGCGTGCAATGCCACTGATGACGCTATTCTTAAGTGGAATCTTGCCAAGCGTAGGCTGACAGTCCAGAAGTACGGCGCCGCCGACGGCACCCCCTCTGCTCACGCTGCGCTGCTGAGCGACGTCCCTGCCGACGACGCCCCCGCCGATGACACCGATTGCCTACCCACCTTCGCGGACTGCGTTGATGACGACGCTGACGACGAGGTGAGTGTCCCATTCAGCTCTGTGGCATTCTCCTCTTCCCTCGCCCCGGGTCGTAATCTGTCAAAGTTTTGGGTCGTTGATTCCGCCTGCTCGATTAACCTCACTGCGTTCCGAGATGACTTCGTGAAATTCACGCCCCCCTCCACTCCCTCTCGCGTGGGCGGTGTCGGCGTTGACGTTAAGGGCAGTGGCTCAGTGCGACTTTCTGTCAGACTTGCCTCTGGCCAGCTAATTCACCGCACTGTGTATGCACTCTACACCCCTGACCTATCATCTCGTTCAGCACAGCGTATCGGCAGACTCCTTAGTGTCAGCTGGATGCAAACTCACAGCGGTTGTGAATTCATATTCCCCTCCAACTCTGACACTGGTTTGCTTTTGGTACCCACAGGCATGGGTATGCTAGAACCGTCCGGAAACGGTCTCTACCTCCTTCCCCACCAGCCGGCCCTCCCTTCCAGCCCATCCGCCCCGCCGGCACTTGACCCCTCACCTCAGGTTGCCCTTACTGCCCAGTGTGATCCCGTCCTATGGCACCGTCGATATGGCCACCTCAACATGCAAAGCCTTCAGGCCCAACATACTCACGGTGTCCCGACTAGCCCTGTGTTAACTAGCGCTGTAACCAAAGTTTCGTGCGACTCTTGTCTCCTTCACAAAGCCACAGCTGCACCACGCAACACAGCCGCTTGCGCGAAGCCATCCCACCCCCTCCTCAACCTGTCCGCTGACCTCTGGGGCCCGGTCAATGTCCCCTCCCCACATGGCCTCCGCTACTGCTTGCTCGTCATCGACCACCACACCAACTACATGTGGGTGCGGTTCCTTAAGTCTAAAGACGACGCATGTTCGGAATTGGAAACCATCCTCTTGGACATCAAACACCTGCATGCCCGCCATCACTCCCAGACGGGCGCGTTCGCACCGGTCCTCAAATTTGACTCTGACTCTGTGTTTGAAGCTGCTGTCACTCGCCAGATGTGCGCACACCTCGGCGTCGGGGTACAGTTCTCTGCCCCATACGCCCACCACATGCTCGGCAAGGCCGAACGTCCCTGGCGCACCATCCGGGACAATGCATCGGCGATGCTCCACAACATGGCCGTTCCCAACTCCATGTGGTCGTGCGCTGTCAGCACAGTTGTGTACCTTCGCAACCGCACGTATAGTCGCTCGGTCGGACCTCATGGGGGCGTCCCCCTCACACTCCTTACGTCGTCAGTGCCCAACGCCTCCAAGTTCCGCGTCTTCGGCTGCGCCGTTTTCGCCAAGGTCCCCGACAAACAACGTCGGAAACTCAGTGAAAAAGCATTTCGCGGCGTCATGGTGGGCTATCCCCCTGACGCACCCGGGTATCGTGTCTACAATCCGGAAACACGTCGCATCACCACTTCCGTACATGTTGTCTTTCAGGAAGACACCCCAGGCTTCGACACACAACCCTCCGTCGACTCGGCCATCACCGACTCTTCGGACGACGTCCCCGCAGACTCACCCCTATCCCACCCCATTGACCTCACATCACCCACACCCCTGCCCCCCCCGCCAACCCCTCGCCATGCTCGGCTCCGCTCCCACCCCATTCGCTACGGCGATATGGTTGCCCACCTGTCCGACTACCCACCCACACTCGTCACGGCGTGTTGTGATCCTGAACAAGGAAAAGCTCAAGAGGACATCTTTGAGCACCCTCACGTCCCCAACCTTGTCACTGGTCCCCCACACACACCTGCCGGCACGTCCCCTACTGCCGTCGCCCTCCTCTCCGCCCGAGAGTGTGTGGAACCAAAATCCTACCGAGCTGCGCTGGACAGCGCCCAAGCCCCCCAATGGCAAGCCGCTATGCAACAGGAGTATTCCTCCCTCATCAGCAACGGCACGTGGGACCTTGTGGACCTCCCCCCCGGCCGCATGGTCGTTAACAGCATGTGGATCTTTAAAGTCAAGTCGGATACAGCCGGCGACGTCTCCCGCTTCAAAGCGCGGTTCGTCGCCAAGGGGTGCAGTCAACGCGCTGGACTGGACTACACGGAGACCTTCTCCCCGGTCATCCGCATGGCCAGCCTGCGTCTCTTCCTGACCATTGCAGCCGCCCGCGACCTTGAACTCTGCCAACTTGACATCGACACAGCGTTTCTCTACGCCCCCATCCGGGAGGATGTGTACATCCGCCAGCCCCTCGGCTTCACCGATGGAACGTCCAAGGTTTGTCACCTCAAGCGTTGCCTCTACGGCCTTAAGCAGTCCCCCCGCGAGTTCAACATGCTACTTCGTGCGTGGCTCGTCGACCATGGATGGCAACAATGCGTTTCCGACCCGTGCATCTACATCTACCGCGCCGGCCACGTCTTCGCCATGATCGCCCTGTACGTCGATGACATTCCCGCAGCCTGCAATGATGCCACCTGGCTCGCATCGTTCAAAGCCCAACTCGGAGCACGGTTCAAAATCAAGGACCTAGGCGACCTCTCCCAACTCCTCGGCATGCACATTACCCGCGATCGCTCCACGCGCACAATCTCGCTGGACCAGTCCAAGTACCTGCGCGACATCCTCGCCAAATACGGCATGTCTGACTCTAAGCCGTCGTCCCTTCCGATGGACCCAGGCTTCCTCGCCGGCCTTACACACTTGAACTCGCCTTCTCTCACAGGAGTGGCCAAGGACGTCTACCCAAGCCTCCTGGGCAGCCTTCAATACGCCGCCGTTTGTACACGCCCCGATGTCTCCACGGCATTGAGCATCCTCGGCTCTGCCCAAGCCTCGCCCACCGAGGCACACTTGCAGGCTCTGAAAAAGGTCCTCCGCTACCTCCATGGCACCATCAACATGCGCCTGACGTTGGGGGGGGGCATGGACCACAGTCTCCAACTCACAGGCTTTGCCGACGCTGATTGGGCCAACGACAGCAGCACCCGCAAGTCTCGCTCGGGCTATCTCTTCACCCTCGGACGCGGGCCAATCAGTTACAAGTCCAAACAACAGACTTGTGTGGCTCAATCCACGTGTGAAGCCGAGTACTACTCTGCAGCTGACGCCACCAAGGAGGGACTCCACCTCCGACAACTCCTGGGGGAAATCTTCGACTCCCCCATCACCGAAACCACCACCATCTGGGAGGACAACCAAAGCGCCATTGCATACTCCCAAAATGCCTTGGTCAGCGAGAAGACTAAACACATCGGCCTGAAGTGGCACTTTCTCAAAGACCACGTGGAGCAAGGGACCATCAAGTTGAGGTACCTCCCCACTGACCAGATGGTGGCTGACATGCTCACCAAACCCCTCCCAGGACCTGCACTAGCACGACACCGAAGTGCGATCCTTGGAGGACAAGACCCAATGCAACGCTTCATCCCGTAGCTACCTTCAGGGGGAGTGTTGTAAGGGACATACCGATAAACTGTTTGACTCGGTACAGAGCTGTCGCTAGGCTACAGCTCTAACACTTCTGTTGTCCCGACACCACGCCTGTAGGCTGGTTGTCGCCTTAACTGTTCCGTTTGCGGGACTGTGACTGTAACTACGTTTGCGTACGTTATCTTCCACACTAACTGTGTTTGCATGGTTCAATAGGACCTGCACTAGCACGACACCGAAGTGCGATCCTTGGGCCCTCCCAACTATGTCATACAGGGAACTTACAAGTCAGGGCTAGACCGTTAACCACCTAATCCAACCTCTCCAAGGGTGTTCGGGGGTTTTACTCCCCCCCGGGGAGGATGCAAGTAGAGGCGAAGGTTGTGTGCATTTAGGGTCGTGCGTGGAGGCAATGTGCGGATGTGCGGCGGGAGGTCGTGCGGGACTTGATGCGGTATATGAGTAGGAGGTGATGCAGCCATTGGACAGTATGCGTGTGGAGTTGTGTAAGAATGCGAGACGTGTCAAGGCGTGCTTTGGAGACGAGTTTATCAGGAGGGTCGGTGCGGGCGGTGAGAAGGGAGGTGAGACTCGTGATAGTGGAGGAGTGCGGTGTACCTGTGCGGCTCATGACTATTGGGAGGATGTCGACCACTGTGCCTGGCCAGTGGTTTCTGATGGCGTTCGCAAGGGGTGTGTATTTGTCACGAATGAGGTCGGCTGTGTGGGATAGGTTGTTGTCTGTGCAGTACTTCCATTCCCCTATCTGAATCTTTTTTATGGACGCGTAGCGACGGCGACCGTTGGAGTGACCAACGAATCGGGGTTCGAGGATGCGGATGAAGTCAGGTTTGTGTGCAGGGGGACGAAGCAGGGGGGGGAGAATCTCAGGGGGGAGGACGGCGGGGCATGAGGTTAAGGAGTCAGGCGAGAGACCTTCGTCAGCAGCAACAAGTCGGGTGGGCATGTGGGTGGGGTGAGGTGGGTGGCAGTCAAGTGGAGTGTGGGCAAGAGAGGGGGAAGCAAACGATTTTATGGGTTTGTTACCGAAGTCTGCGGTGATGGTTTCCCAGCGTCCTCCGTTGTGGCGTTCCAGTAGGGAGAGTAGGAGTTGCAGAGCGCTGTTGTGTCGGTCCTGTCTTAGACCAGACATAGAGGGGCAGTTACCGGCCATGTGGCCGTTGCTGGTGAATTGACCACATAGGGGGCAACGCAGGGTGGGGTTGTGAGTAAGTAGGCGGGTGTTGTGGACGCCCCACATGAATTCTTGTTTGTGTGTGAACTGTATATTTGTGAGGGTTGAGTGTTTTTTGTGGTAAGAGAAATCGGCGCCGTCCTTCGCGGCGCGGGCGAGGAGGCCTCCGTGTTTGGTTGTTTGCGAGAGAGGAGTGTGTGTGTGGATTGTGCTGTATTTGTGTGCGTCGGATTTGAGGTTGGTGTATCTGTAGGGAGTGGGGTCCCCTAAGGTTTGTGGGATGAGGGTGTATGGCCATGTCCAGTGGCCTATCGTGACTTCTGAACCGGTGGTGTATGTAGTATCGGGTGGGTGGCCATCCGCTACTTGGTTGGCGAGGGTGTCTGCGAGGTCGTTGCCGATGGAGTGGTTGTGGGCTTTTATTTTACCGAGGTGTGTACGGATGCCTGCTTCGCATCGGGTTTTAAGGGTGTGTGTGATAGATAAGAGGGTGTCGCGGTGAATGTGATGGCGGTAAGCGGAAGGGCAGTTTAAGTAACCTTGAATAAGGCGGAGGGAGCACGCACTGTCTGTGAGGAGGTGGGTGCGGCCAAGTTGGAGGCCTATATCTATGCCAGATAATTCAGCACGATTTATTGTATGTGAGGGAGGGGTAGAGGTCACCAGGATTTTGATTCTGGTGTCCGAGGCGGGGTGGGTAGCTGCTGCTCCGAGGGGGGTCGAGCCGCCTTTTTTCGAGCCGTCTGTGTAGACAAAGTCCTGCCAGTTCCAAGCAGGGGTGCCTCTGGTGGGGGGGTACGTTAGATGTACGCGGTCCGGGAGGGGGTATGTGAGGGGGTGAGTTGGGTTGGGGGGGCGGTGGTATATACCTGCTGAGTGGGGTGAGTATGTGTCAGAGAGGTGTGGAGGAGGGGGGGTGATGATAGGGTTGGGGAGGTGAGTGTCGTACATGGATTCGAGAGTGTTGTGGAGTGCTGTCATGGCTGTGGGTGATGGGAGGGTGGAGAGTGCGAGGGGGTTAGCGACGAGGTATATGTCTACCATCCATCGTGTGCCGAATGGGGTAGGGGTGGGGTTGCCGGTGTGTTGGTCGGGGGGTAGGAATGTGTTTGCGTCGTTGGGGAGGGTGTAGAGGTGGTGAGTGTATGGGGAGTTGATGTATTTGGAGTGGCGGTAGGGTGTGTGTTCCCACCGGGGGAGGATGAGGATGGTTGCGCTGGGTGTGTGTGGGGCAGTGAGGTGTGCGCTGGTGATTGCGTGTTCCATGGCTCGTCTCATGCATTCGTGGTCGTATTCGGGGTTGGCTATGTTGGTACCTTGCCATGTGTGTGGGGCATTGCTGCCGCTAGATGAGAAGACTATATCTTCGGGGTAGAGGGAGTGGTAGGTGTGGGAGTGAAGGGATTTATTGAGGGGGTCGGAGTAGAGTTCTGTCTGGATGCGGAATGTGTGACGGAGAGCTGTGAGGAGGTCTTCTCTAGTGGCCCATCTATTACGAGTGGTGGTGGCGGGTGTGGGTGAATGGATCTCAGATCGGGAGCCTAGGCGGGTGAGGAGGTGGTAGACCTCCTCTTCAAACGTAAGATGAGAGAGGTCGGGGCGGAAGAGTTGGTAGAGGTGGCGGACGCGGGGGCCGTTAAGGGTGGTGACCGCGCGGCCGTCGGGAGTGCAGAGTATGGTGGTGTCGTGGAGTGATGGGTGTGCGTGGATAGCGAATTTACCGGTAGGGAGCATGTCGAGGTCGGGGTTGATGGGGTCATGGTTGAATGTGATTAGGGGGTGTGACCACGGAGGGGGTCCGGGTTCTGGCAAAATGGGTGTGGTGGAGGGGACATAGCCTGAGTTAAATGCGGTGAGGGCGGTGGGGCCGGAGGGGGTCTCACTGATGGTGTCGTGGAGTTGTAGGCATGGGGCCCACTGGACTTCGTGGAGGTGGGTGAGGTCGTGTTGTTGGCCGCGAGCACACCACTCGCACTGCCATGTGGCGGGCCCCTGAGCTGGGCGACACTGGGAGTGTATGGCAAAGTGCGGGCATGTGCAGCAGGTGGAGGAGGGTTCTGTGTGCAGGGGTTCGTGGCAGATGGAGCAGGCAGAGGGGGAGGGGGAGGGGAGGCATACCGATGTGGGAGTGGAGGAGACGAGGCGGAAGCCGTCGTCGAGTTGTAGCTGTATGTCCCATTCCGTGAGGTGTTCCGGGGCCCATTCAACCATGTACTGTGTTTGGCCGTATTCTGTGTCTTTGTGTTTGGAAATGATGCGTGTTACGTCACATGGGGGGTAGTGGTGGTCGGAGGGGGTGAGGTATTCTGTGTCTAGGTGTGCGATGGGTGCTATGGGGGTGGGGTGACTGGCGCGGGGGGTGTAGATGCCGGAGTGGAGGGTGTGGGTGGAGCGGGGGAGGTGAGGGGCGAGGAGGGGTATCCACGAGGGATGTATAGTGGTGGGGGGGGAGGCCTGGTTGGTATGGAGGTTCGTGATGGGGAGGCGGTTGTGGATAGTATCGAGGGGTTCGGTGAGGATTGCGGCGAGGAGGCGGATGGGAACTGAGAGTGGGGTGGTGGACCCCGTGAGTGTGGTGATGGATTTACATGATTTGAGGATGAAGGAGGATGAGGTGGCTCTGAGGAGGACTTGTGGCCACGTGGTGATGTTATTTTTCCAGAGGGGGGTGAGGCGGGGGAGTAGGGAGGCGTGTGTTTTGCGGGGAGAGAAATCGCAGTAAGCTTGTTTATATGTGTGGGGGTCGGTGATGTGTGTGGCTTTGTCACGGAGTGAGGTGAGGAGGGTGTTGTCTTGAGTGGTGAAGTGGGCACGGATTGTGGACGCGATAGGGTTGGTGAGGGAGAGTGGGGGAATGTTGTGGAATAGGGTGCCCGCATCACGTTGAGCGCGGACCAAGCACTTTAGTGTGGGTGGAGTGTGACAGGTTGTCATGATGGATTCAGAGGGCCAGTGGGAGTACGTTGTGGATAGGGTGCGTATGTGTGCCCGTGCCATGTGGCCTCTATATCCTGAGTTGTTCATGATTTTATGTAAGTGACAGACTGTGAGTTGTGCGGCGTGTGCTTTGAGGGAGGGTAATCCGTATCCTAGGTCTGTAGTAGGGCGGTGGAGGGCGGTGCGGGGAAGACTACGTACCGATGAGACGGCGGAGCGGAGTGCGCGGCAGATTTGGCCTTCGAGAGTGTCGAGTTGGGAGTCGGTGAAGAGGCCGAGCTGGAGGGTGAAATGCTTTCCGATGAGGAGTCCACGGATGACCCTGATTCTGCGGGATTGAGTTAGTGGGGATGTGGAGAGGGCGGTGATGAGGGATGCAGTGGTACGTTTGAGTTCTTGCCAATGTGTGGTGAAGTTGAGGGAGGTGTTTAGCTCTACCCCTAGAACGCGGTATGTGTCTGTGGGGCCAATGGAGGGGATGGGGGCCGGTGTGGAGTTAAGGGAGATGAACTGTGATTGCAGGCGGGATGCGAGGAGGGTAGTGTTGGCGCGGGTGAGGGCGTTGCCTGTACGCCAGAGGGCGCCGGTGATGCAGCATTTGCGGATGTTGACCGTCATGCCGGTGTAGGCGCTGAAGAGGGAGAGTTTTCTTAGCTGGATGGTCATGTTGGGGGTCGATCCCGTGACGAGGCTGAGGTCGTCAGCAAAGCCGTGTCCTGGGTATGTGGCTGTGGGGACACACAGCTAACCATTCTCTTTTTAATTGCATACTTACGTTAATACACTAAGCAATAAGACATCTACCATTTCTCTTTATCCATACTTATATCTGCCTTGGCAACATGGACAACACTAGCAACCAAACATTGATTTATGCTAGTAGTTTGCTTTCATAGGCAAATTGTCACACGAGTACTGTCATGTAACAATACAATACATGTACTCGCTAATAATTTGATCCGTACTTTTCCAATGGAACGGCGTATTGTTGTTTACGTCGCCATTGCAAGAGCTCGGGAAATGTTGTGTTAAAGTACTATCAGTACCTCCCGGTAAGTACATTACGCACAATTAATCAATCTAACACGCTACATGACGCTCTAGTATGATTTCCCGAGGCATACATGCTACGTTCGTGTAATTGCATTCAAATGTCAACGCAAAACAATAGAAATGAGTACTCCCATCTGCAGTGACAGGCAGCATCACAAGCATTGGTCTGTGTTAGCAATTAGCTTTATGAGGCAAGCTTCTACACTCGTTTCGTAGCGTGTTGATCCTGACACGCTTTTGGTGTTGCTTCGTTCGTTCGTCGCTGCGAACTTGATTCGATATGGCATTCGTTGGTCCCGGTAATTATTTTGTGGTTGTATTGCCTATCGGAGGGGGGCCTCGGACATAAAACATGTTTTACAACGTGAACCTCGTACCGGTAAAGCGTAGTTTCATGCCAGTATTGTCTTGCATAACGAGGAACGTGTCGACGCTGCCGTTCGAGACTTGTTCGAAGAAGCCGACTTTCTAGCGTCGGATGTGCTCTCTCAACCGACTTTCTAGCCTAGCGGTTCCTACGTCGTTTTGGCTTCGATTGCGATGGAAGGTTTAACTCTTACGCCTTCCATTACCGGCATTGTTAAAGCTACTCGGTCGAAGTACGAGCTATTGCATTTTGGCATCGTGGCTCAATGGCAAGCTTTTCGGTCGTCGGTAATTTCTTATCAGATTTACCTTCACCGTGACACGTCCCTGCCGAAGGAACTCGTTTATGCGCCTCAACTTATTGTCGTCGGCTCGAGTCCGGCGTGGGTGTAACTTCGAGTGTACATCAATCAATTGTGTGACGAAACGCCGACGGGCTTACGTATGCGAGTTCCACCTCCAAAAGCGAACTACGCTTGAGTGAGTGCAACTTTAAGAGAGACGCAAAGCAAAGTGGCAGTTAAGACACCACTGCAAACTTGTCGAGAGGCTTAATAGATTGAAAATTGGCTTGAGACTCGGCCACAGCGTTTTCTAATGCTAGACATCTATCATGACTCGTACAAAGCCGTCATATGCGCTTCTGCCCAGTCTTCTCTAGACCTTTGAACAACTTGTGTCTAAATCGTAAGACGCGGAGTTCGCTGCTTGATATTTTTGAGGTATTGGTCTTAGGGATTCGCAAGACGTTCATGCCACCCAACATCCGTGAGACCGTGACGGCGCGATTGATTCGCTGATTGGCATGTCATAAGGTTCGCTAAGCTACGCGGAATACACTTAGCAGTCTAATGACTTCGTACAGAGGTCTCTACAATCTCTTACCAACGATTTTCAGTGTCTTCGTTCATAAGTGGGCTGACTTCTTTTTTTATACTCATGCCAAGTTCCACCGTAAACAGCAAAAGGGTTACGACATGCCGGTCGTGGAGCGGCAAAAATTCCTGAATGACCTTGTCGGAATCGGGAACGGATTGCTACACGTAGGTCGTGCCGGCCCCACAAGGGGGCCGGCGGTGGTGACTAGAGAAGTGAAAGGAGAGAGATGGCGGCCGGCGAAGGTACTGGCAGAGCCGGCCGACCGCCATTAATGGGGAATAGAGTACCGCTAATAGCATAACACTAAGTACTAGGATTACAAATAGCTACCTTGTACATAAGCACTAGGCAAGGGGATGCTAATACTAACACCCCCCCTCAAGGTAGCCGAGGTCTTGACGTCGTCCTAGCTTACGTTGCGGAAGGTGCCATATTGGTTGAAGGTGTAGTGCATGTAGCGTGTGTCTCAAGCCGGGTAGATGTAACGACATGCGCTCACAAGAATGTGCCGCTACCGGGGCGCCCGCCGGCGGCGCGGCGGCGGCGGCCCCGGAGGGGGGTACGCTCGCAAGCCCGTCGGCACTCACCCCCACCTCTTCGTGGTGGGCACTTGTAACCCTATTGCCGTGCCAAGCCTAGCACGGTGGGAGGCTAGGCAGGGTAAGCCGGCAGTTGCGATCCCATGGATCAATTGTGACGAGTATTGTCATTTAACCAAATATTACATGACTCGTACAAGTACATGTCGCTAATTGATCCGTACTTTTCCATGGAAGGACGTACTACGCGGTTACGTCACCACTGCAATCTAGCTCAAATCATTGTCTTGCAATGTCATGCCATTACCTCCCGGTAAGTACATGTGCGTACAAGTATGTTAACTAGCAACATGCCGCCATGGTCTGAATTCCTTAGACATACGAGCTGCATCTCTAGTCTAGTTCAAACCATTACGAGAGCCCTAGCACCTGGCACGAGGACAAAGCGAGAATAGGTGCAAGCTAGCTAGGTTGGAGCTATTTACGCCTAGTGGAGTGGAGGGAGGTGACAGAACCTTTCAATCAATGTCTTTGTTTAATTACAATCTATAGTTATACTCTAACATTAAGACATATTCCATCTCTCGCCATTTGCACTTTCACGTGCTGTAGCAAGAGCAAGCAAGAGCTTAACAGATTTGTTGTGTCAGCAGTTAGCTCTTAAAATGCAAATTGTCACACAACAACTATCGGGAGAGCCATAAACAAAGGGCTTTGAAAATTGATATTTGTACACCAACACCAAGATCTCCCGCTCGGCTAGTCCGATATTTCTTTTCAACGTTGGATACCACTTGAATACTCTCATGTTCAAGGACGAAACATGTATCTCACGAAGGTTTTTGGGCGTCGGGGACGGTATTGACGGATCTGAGGTGGTGGCGGCCGTTGGAGAAGGCGGCACACAGCCATGAACCAGCACCATGACAAGGCACTCGCTTGCCGTCGATCCGCCATGTGGGACTCGAGCCTCCCTTGGGTGCAAGGCGAGACGTCACGCATGCTAGAAGACGATCACAGCTGACGGAGGTCTGTTGAACGTGGTATGCACGGTTCGATAAGGAAGACACTGTAACCTGCGGTGTGCTGGTTACGGGTACGCTACACAACCAGCCTTGGGTGACGGCTGGTGTTGAGACGAGAGAAGTGACTTCAGCTATAGCTGTTAGCTGTCTATAGGCTAGTTCGTGATATCGTGCACAGGCACTCTAGATGATGTCCTGTACATAAGGACTTCTATCAGAGCATACATTAGCTCTCTGTAACTAATCTACATTAGGAATTACTTACAACACTCCCCCTCAAGATAGCTAAGGTGTGTCTTGTAACCTGATGGAAGTGATTACACAATTCCCTCTACGATGTGTGTCGCCGCATGGGTCCGGATGTCCCCAGGATGGCGCTCCTGTGTTTCACGAGTGCAGGTCCAGGCAGTGGCTTGGTCAGCATGTCAGCAACCATGTCACCTGTGGGTAGGTACCGTAATTTGATAGTCCCCAGCTGCACGTGGTCCTTCACGAAGTGATACTTCAGGTCGATGTGCTTGGTCTTCTCGCTCACCAGTGCATTATGTGAATAGGCAATGCAACTCTGGTTGTCTTCCCAGATGGTGGTCGTCCCGCTGGCAGGTTGACTGAAGATTTCCGAAAGCATCTGTCGAATATGAATGGCCTCCTTAGTTGCGTCCGCTGCGGAGTAGTACTCTGCTTCGCATGTTGACTGTGCGACGCAGGACTGTTTCCTCGACTTGTAGCTGACTGCACCTCTGCCCAGTGTAAACATGAAACCCGATCGTGAACGGCGTGTTTCACAATCATTGCCCCAGTCTGCATCAGCAAAGCCTGCCAGTTGGAGAGTGTTGTCCGCACCCCCCCCAACGTCAGGCTCATGCTGGGAGACCCTTTGAGGTAGCGCAACACCTTCTTAAGGGCTTGCATGTGTGCCACCGTGGGGTTAGCCTGCGCAGAGCCCAAAATGCTAAGCGCGGTTGAAATGCCCGGTCTAGTGCAAACGGCGGCGTATTGCAGACTGCCAAGCATGCTCGGGTAGATGTCCCGGTCCGCGCCCGTGAGGGGTATCGGTGTCTGTTTGGCGATGGCAGCCAAGAAGCCAGGGTCCATGGGCAGACACGAGGGTTTGCAGTCCACCATGTCATGCTTGTCGAGCAGTTCACGTACGTATTTGCTCTGATCCAGACTGATGGTGCGTGCATCTCTGTCCCGTGTAATGTGCATGCCTATGATGTCCGACAAGTCGCCCTGGTCCTTGATGTCAAACCTGGATCGCACCAAGGCGGTGAAGGCCACTCGCCATGCGGTGTTGTTGCACGCCACCGGAATGTCATCCACGTAGAGGGCAATCATGGCGAAAACGCCATTTGCCTCAAAGATGTAGATGCACGGGTCGGACATGAGCTGGCGCCATCCCTGAGAGACGAGCCATTCGCGAAGCAGCTCATTGAACTCCCGGGGGGACTACTTCAGGCCGTAGAGGCACCGGCGCAGGTGACAGATATTGGTGGTTACGTCATCGAACCCAAGGGGCTGTCTGATGTAGACATCCTCTTTAATGGGCGCGTACATGAACGCCGTGTCGATGTCGAGACCGCCCAGGTCCAGATCACGAGCTGCGGCGATACTGAAGAAGACGCGGAGGCTAGCGAGGCGGATGACGGGTGAGAACGTCTCCGTGTAATCAATCCCCTCGCGCTGGCTGCACCCCTTTGCGACAAACCGCGCCTTGTACCGAGAAACGGCACCAGAAGCGTCTGTTTTAGCCTTATAAACCCACATGCTATTGACTACGCGGCGTCCAGGAGGCAAGGGAACGAGATCCCATGTCTGATTAGACGTTAGAGAGTCGAATTCCACCTGCATAGCATGCTTCCATTCCACCGCCTGTGGACTAACCAAAGCATCCTTGTAGGATGTCGGTTCAACACAGACGCTCGCGGACACAAGAGCGACGTCTACCACTTGTCCTTCAGAGCACTGATGACGCGGGTGAGCTACCATCATGGAGAGATTTGGGAGAGGAAAGATGTCGTCCATGTGGTCAGACAGGTCGGTCTCACACGAGTCATTGACACACACCCGCGGTACAGTTGACACGTGAGCAACGTAGTCCTCGAAATGAGCGGGCGGGCCGCGCAGGCGAGTGGGTCTGTCGACCTCAGTCACAGTCACAATGTCCTCCGCATCCATGTGCAGGTCTGGGAGTGGGTGACTGGCAGGGGCAACAGACAAAGTCTCTGCATCTGCACACACATCGATCGACGAGGCGACGGGGTGGGATGACCCAAACCCGGGCACAAGTTCCTCAAACTTGACATGCACAAACGTTGTGATGCGCCGGGTTGCAGGGTTGTAGATACGATATCCCGGCGAGTTATGCGAGTACCCCACCATCACCCCTCGGAACGCCTTCATGCCGAGTTTCCGTCTCAGACTATCTGGTACCTTAGCAAAAGCCGTACACCCAAACACTCGAAAGACAGACGCGTCCGGAACGGCGCCTGTCAAAAGGGTGAGAGGAACCCCTCCGGATGGACCAACAGCGCGACTGTACGTGCGGTTACGGAGGTGGACCACCGTGCTGATCGCGCATGACCACATGCTATTTGGCACAGACATCGCATGTAGCATGGAGGACGCGCAGTCGCGCAGAGTGCGCCACGGACGTTCCGCTTTCCCTAGCATGTGATGCGCGTAAGGGGCAGAGAACTGAATGTTGAACCCCAATCTTGTGCACATGAGCTGCGTGTTCGCTGCCTCGAACACCGAGTCCGAGTCAAATTTCAGAAACGGCGCAAAAACATAGTGTTGGGAGTGGAGCCGGGCATGGGTGTGCCGCGCGTCCAGGAGAATGGTCTCGAGGTTAGCGCATGTCTCATCCTTGGATTTCAGAAACCTAACCCACATGAAGCTTGTGTGATGGTCAATGACCAGCAGACAATACTTCAGACCGTAAGGCGATGGGACACTGACATGACCCCACAAGTCACACGACAGATGCTGGAGGGGGGCAGTTGGCTTCTGCGATGCTGTGCGGTTTTTAGGCGCAGACACAGCTTTGTTCAAGTTGCATGACTCACAGGAGAGATCATTTACAAACCTAGGCATAACATGCACTGACGCCGTATTATGAGAGTGCTGAGCCTGAAGACTCTGCATGTTCAGATGACCCATCCGACTATGCCACAAAGCAGCGTCACACCCAGCAGCAAGTGCGACAGATTTCTGTCTAAAACTGTCTACGTCACGCGAGGACAGCCCCGCGCAGGCATGCGACCTCGGAAGGAGATACAGTCCATTTCCCGACGGGATTAGCATCCCCATTCCTGTGGTGACCAACAGCATGCCGGAGTCAATGTTGGTGGGAAAAGAAAACTCACACCCCGAGTGTTTTTGCATCCAGCTGACGCTCAGTAAACGACTGATACGTTGTGCAGACCGAGATGACAAATCATGGGTATAGAGTGCATGAACGCGCCGAAAGACTGTTCGACCAGAAATCAGACAAATGGGAATGCGAACAGTTCCACTGCCCTGTACTGTGACACCGACCCCACCGACAGTGCTGTTGCGGGTCGAGGGACGAAATTCCGAAAAATCCGATCGAAAAGACGTTAAGTTAACAGAACAAGCGGAGTCAACAACCCAGTAATCCGACAGATCAGCAACAGGAGTTGTAGCGGACGCGAAAGCAACAGAGGCAAAGGATGTACCGACCTCTGTGTCGTCGTACTCGTCCTGCATGTCATATTCCAGTACGTCCTCAGCAGCAGCATCCCCCGCCTCAGTATCTCCCTCAGCAGGTAGGTCGCTGAGGTGAGCGGTGGGAGGCGGCTGCCCGGCGTACTTCTCCGCAATCTGTTTGCGCTTGGCCAGTGTCCAGCGGAGGACATCAGCATATGGTGCCTTGCAGGTAGACCAGACGTGATTTGGGTCCCCGCAGGCCCCGCACTTCATTGCAAACTTAGACTTCTTCTTGTCCGAGGTCCAACCGCCAATGCCACGGCCACCCTGGCGTTTCCGATCCGCAAGGAAGGCATTGACTGGATGTCCCGCAGCAGCACTGTCAGGATGACCAGAGGCGTCAGCGTCCAGATTCTGCGCCTGGTGAATGATGCTGCTCATCACTTTGTCGGCGGACAGGATGAAGTCGGTGTCAAATGCATTAATAACACACTGTTTAGCCTGGCCATGCTGCCCAACATTAGAAAGTCCACGGATCAGGACTAGAGCGAGTACGTGCGGGTGAATCGCAGCTGAACCATCCTTCAGTTGCAGGCACTCGTTTAGTTCGTCAAAATGTTGCTTTACTACGTGCACGTACGCAGAGACGGACTGTCCGGACGCATGACGAACCATAATACGGTCCAAAAGCGACAGTGTGCGGGATATGGACTGCGCGTCCAGTCTCTCGCACAGCAATTCCCAGGCAGCTGTTCCGCACTCAGGGCGTCCAGCCGGAACACTAGCAATTGCCTGTGCAGCAGCTTTATTATGTCTGCAGCACTGAACGAGCATGGCGTGCGCGAACCGCTGAGCGGTTGGATTCAGGGGAACACCGGAGGAGGACAGAGCCAGCTGAGGAATCAGCGCGGCCCCCTTGATAGACAAGAACGACAGAAAGTCGCGCTTCCATGTTTTAAATTCCCCCGTCTTGGGCATTAGCGGAGCTTCCAAACGAAACGACCGAGAGAACGAGTCACTATCGAAGTTATTACCCCAGTCAGCCGTCATGGCAACAAAGCCCGGGTCGATAGTGTGTCGACGACTGGCGGTGCCAAAATGGGTCGGCTCGGGTACTGGAGCAGGCACGAAGGCGCCAGTAGGCCTGTATGAGCCGTCCACAGGTGGGTTCGCCCCCGAGTCGATAGCGACCGGGTGATCGCGCAGTGCGTCTCGACGGAGTAGCTCCGACTGCGTCCGGGCCTGGTCGTCCATACGGGCGTGAAGCAATTGCAGTTGCTCCATGACCAGGCGAATGCTGTCGCTGGCCGAGTCAGCATACTGTGTGTCGTAATGACTGGAGTCGCCAGCCGTGTCGTCTGTCGATGCCGCATGTGCCGGTTATGATTTTGGCGCCATTACAAGAAACAACAAGAACCCAACAGCACAGTGAAAAAATTCACTAGCGTTAACTGTGCCTAACAGCGGTATACAAAGAGACGGCATGGTGCCCGCCGACCCCTCGGTCTGATGCCCCGGGGTGTCTCAATGCACCTTTTCCGTATCCTCCACCCAGTGTGGGGCACAGTGACAGCCGAGGCAATAACAGGCAGGTGTATATGTCCGCTGCGCTAAGTTACGGCTGATGCTGTCGTGCACCATGTGTATGGGTATTCACTCTCACAATGCTCCCCCCTTCCCCACTCCAGCTTGGACCTGTATGCACCATGTCCGCACAAGCGAGTGCGCTTGTGCGGTTGGCTAGGTCGTCGAGGCGTAGAGTAGGATATAGCCGTAGTAGGCTAGAGTAGGTCCGAAGGTAGCGGGACTGTTCCGGAGAACAGAATTAAAAGGTGAAGAAATAAAAGTAAAGGTAAAGTAAGGTGTAAAGTATTATTATTTAAAAAATATGGTTGGCGTTGCCTTCGGGCGAGTTTCCAAGTTGCACGCCGAATGACACTGCTGTCTCGCGTATCCTTCAGGTGGAGGGCTCCATAACCTGTTGAACGTGGTATGCACGGTTCGATAAGGAAGACATTGTAACTTGCGGTGTGCTGGCTACAGGTACGCTACACAACCAGCCTTGGGTGACGGCTGGTGTTGAGACGAGAGAAGTGACTTCAGCTATAGCTGTTAGCTGTCTATAGGCTAGTTCGTGATATCGTGCACAGGCACTCTAGATGATGTCATGTACATAAGGACTTCTATCAGAGCATACATTAGCTCTTTGTAACTAATCTACATTAGGAATTACTTACAACAAGGTCCACATGA
>JAPMLY010001835.1:42500-76947 GCA_026401115.1 Tetraselmis chui | reverse complement strand
GGGGGGCTGTAGACGGGAGCCCACCTATAAGCCTCTTGGCGCCGTAGATTGTGTTGTGGGGGTGTGTTGCCCTGAGGGCGTTGGCTCGCCTGCCCACCACCACCGCCGAGTCAGGCAATTTAGGGGCGGCCGTCCAGTCGGCGACGGCGGAGGAGTTAAAGAAAACGACGGAGGGCATCGTGGTGTGCCCCTCGACAGGAAGCACCGTCACGTTCCTATGGTGAGGAAGGGGGGGGGGGGGGGGGGGGGGGGTGAGTGTTAACACTGGTACTGCGAGTATCTATGCTCTTGCGCCCGTAACTAGGCGACGGGCGTTGGGTGGCGGGCGGCGTCGGGTGGTCGCACTTTTTGGTACAGGTAGCGACGACCGAAAAGGTGGTACCGAGGTCGATGCCAACCATAACGTCCGCCGTGAAGGCGTCCTTCAGCTCCGGCGACACCACCGCCAGCATGGGCATGAGAAATATTCCCACCTACGGCGACACAGTAAGGACGTCACTCAGGCTGGCGAAACTCCCAGGTCGCTACTGCCCCGTGCTTCACCTTAACTTAGTAGGATGGGTTCCGGCGCGTACCACCACCGCCAGGAACGTCGCGGGCCCGGTCTCCGTCATAACGCGAACGAGGACCTTCACAGGCGAGCCTCCGTATCCTGGCTATTATTTAATACACCTGCTCGACATAAGAAACGCAAGGGCCAGGAGCCGTGCGTGGCTTGCGTGTCTGTGAATAAAGACCGCCAAGACGAACAAACTTCGCCGTGATGAGATCAAACTTGGAAACACTGCTCGCACGCTGTGCTGGACAGGCAGCAAGGCGCGCTGGCGCGCGCGGGGGTGCGGAGAGCGGAGTTCCAATCTACGGACGGATGGGATTCTTGTTTACAAGATGATTGGAAGGGAACTGTAGCATGTAGTAATGAAGTGCGCATGAGGATGGGAAGTGGGGGTAATCGATCCATCATTCATGGATGAAATGCGAGTGATAGTGCAAGGCGGAGATGCATGAGGTGGGATTGGGTCCGGACGGCGTGACATTTGTTTGGAAATAGCGTCGTTGTTTACATGAATACGAATGTGTAATTGTTACCCATACATATTATGGAGGTGTCAGTCTTCGGGGTAAATGAATCCTTTTAGGGAGCACAAGAATCATGACGGCACGCACGCTTGGCAGTAGTTGACTGGGCTGGCGAGGTCCTTGCCGTCACTCGTCACAACGATGGGGGATGAGGTAGCGGGGTGTTCTTGCTTCAAATGGTATCGAAGTTCTTCCATGGTTGCTTGCTTTGCGTCGAATGCGGTTGCATCGTAGTGGTTGCACTCGCCGTGATGGTGACAAGAGACTTCAAAGCACTGGTACTCCGCCTGGTCGAAAAATAGGATGAAGGGCCGTTCAAAAGCCATGGCGAATAGCCTAAGGGTGGAATGCATCATCCAGAAGCATATGTATGTGTGACGAGTACAATCATGCAACGGTACATTTCATGACATCGTACATGTACTCGTTACTAATTCCAATTCGTGCTTTTCCAACGGAATGACGTATATCGTGGGTACGTCGCTACTGCAATTTAGCAAAGGTATTGATGCGCACTGTACTACATTTACCTCCCGGTACGTACAAGTACGCACATTAAATCTAACTAGCTAGACGACGCGCTAGACAAGGTTCAAAATGCTACACGAGGTTCCCAATGCTAGATGAGCCGCGTCGCTAGTCTGTTGGCAGCGGTTGGAGAGCCCTAACATTTGGTACGAGGACCAAGCGAGAGCAAGTGCAAGCTAGCTAGGCGAGAGCTATTTAAGCAAAGTGCGGTAGAGGGAGGTGACAGAACCTTTTAACAATTTCTTTGTTCGATTACAATCTATTGTTAAGCACTAAACAATCAAACATCTTCTCATCTCTCCCTCAATCTGTACTTCCACATGCAGAGACATCAACATCAAGCACAACACAACTGATTTGTGTTTGCAATTAGTTTTTATAAGAAAAGTTGTCACAATGGTTTCGGAGCTCTTTGGTCGACGCACGCTTTCGTTGTTGCTTGATTCGTTCGACGCTGATTGATTAACTCGAGATGGTTTTTGTTGGACCCGGTAATAATGTGGTGGTCGTACTTCATGTCGGAGGTTATAAAGCCTCCGACATTAAGCTCGTTTTACATCGCAAACCCCGTACTTGTAAAACTTGGTCTCATGTCGGTTCGATCTTACCTAACGAAGAGCTTGTCGACGCCGACGTTCGTGAATTAATCGAGGAAACTAGCCTTACTTTGACTCCCGATGATTTAAGCATGTTGAGTAACAATCCGGTTCGAGTGTCGTTACTTGAAGGGAGACACCAGCTTGTTTACGTCTTCTCGGCACATGTTCCGGCACCCTACGTGACCGCTAACTTTTGCACTCTTGCTAAGGTCGTGCAAGCAGTTACAGCCCAATCGACCATTCATCCTTATGGTGCTTACGTCGTTCTAGAACCGATTGACATTGACGGTCTTTTGCTTACGCCGACTTAGATTAGGCTACTTCCTTCAATTATACGTATATTGAGTTACTTCACTTTGGCTACGTGGCTCAGTTGGAGACTTTTCGACGAGTTGTGACCGCCAATCAATTGCTATGTTACGACGATACGTCGTTACCGAGGCAGCAGTTTCTCTTCTACTATCGTTTTTCAACTGTCGACTCTAGCCTTGTGTGAATGTTAATGAGAGGTTACATCAACCAGCTGTGTGGAGAGACGCCGACTGATTTACGCATGGGAGTTCCGGCCCCTACAACCAACTTTGTTGGGTTGACCGTAACTCTAACTGAAACGCAGCGTAAAGTTGCAATTAACGCCCCCTACCAATGAGGCCCTGACTCACGAGAGCTTGAAGACTGGCTCGATGCGCACCATCAATGCTTCGCCATGCTCGGAATCAACGCCGACTTGCACGACGATGTTGCGTGGGTTACGTCTCATTTCTGTCGACCTCTCAACATTATGTGGATCAATCGTAAACATCATGCTGCTACTCAAGACTCTTTCGACTCTGTGGTCGTCGAGATTCGCAAACCATCCTTGCTGCTTAACATCCGAGATAGCGCAATTAACAACATGCTTGGACTTACGCAAGGAAACACGAGTTACGCCACCTACACTCAACTGTCCAACGACTTTTTACGAAGGTCCCGCCAACCTCTTACGGATGATCTTCAGTGCCTTCGATTCATCAGTGGGCTGGCTAATTTTCAACTTCAGACTCAAGCCAAGTCCCATCGTGCGCAGCAGAAGGGTTACAATTTACCCTTGGTGGAGCTGCAAAAATTTCTGAACGACCTCGTAGCTGATTCGCCACATTTGGGTCGTGCTGGTCCTCGCCATTGCGATAAGACTAGGGATCAACCATCTATACGTCGCCGATAGGATCATCATCACCCGTTGATGGTGCCATCGATGCGATAGGTTGCGACATCGACATCGACTCGATGGCAGTAGTGCTAGTATCAATGCCATCAATTATCAAAACAATTGGAAAGTATGAATTGTCAAAGCCCGCCGATGTATCGATATATAATCGTCCCAAATATCGATACATCGGCGATAATATCAGCTTAAATTCTCATCTATGTCAACATCCCAAACTATCAACACCCTCATCATCGACAATCCAAGATATCAATACTATCAACATCGACGTTTAGAAATATCATTACCGTCGACATCGACAAAAATCACTAGATCCTTGGCCTTACATTGCGGCCGCCATGGACCTCGAACTATGTCGACTTGACATCGACACGGCGTTCCTCTATGCCCTCGTCAAAGAGGATGTCTATATTCGCCAAGCCCTCGGCTTCTCGGATGGTGCAATAAAAGTGTGCCACTTCAAACGCTTCCTCTACGGCATGAAACATTCCCCCCGCGAGGATCAACATCCTCATGCGGGACTGGCTGGTAGAAAATGGGTGGCATCAGTTGTGCATCTCAGACTCGTGCATCTATATCTTCCGCATCGGGACAATGTTCGCCATGATTGCACTCTACGTGGATGGCATCCATGCCGCATGCAATGATGCTACTTGGTTGTCGTCGTTCAAGACACGACTCGGCGCCATGTTCAAAATCAAGGACTTGGGTGACCGCTCCCAAATCATGGGTATGCACATAACTCGGGGCGTATTTTCCCGCCCCATTTCGCTGGATCAGTCCAAATACATGCGCGACATCTTGGCTAAGCACGGCATGACCGATATTGCAAACCCTCGTCCATGCCTATGGACCCAAGCTTCCTATCCGGTCTCGCCCACCTGGACTCACCTTCACTTGCAGGAGCGTCGAAGGACGACTACCCCATCCTCCTTGGCAGCCTCCGAAGGACGCCTATGTTTGCACGCGTCCATATGTTTCTACGGTTTTGAGCATCCTCGGCTCCGCCCATGCGCATCCCACGGATGCTCATCTCCAGGCCCTAATGCAGGTGTTACGCTACCTTCAAGGCAGCCTCGACATACGCTTGACGTTGGAGGGGGGGGTGCGGATCACAGTCTCCAACTCAAATCCTTTGCGGATGCAAATTGAGCCAACGACAACAACACACGCAAGTCCCGTTCTAGCTACCTCTTCACACTCGGTCGCGGCCTTGTTAGCTACAAGACCAAGCAACACACATGCGTCGCTCGGTCAACCTGCGAGACATAGTATGATTCTGCGGCGGACGCCACCAAGGAGGGACTCCACCTTCGCCAACTTATGGGGGAGATTTCAACGAACCCATCACCGGAGCAACCACCATCTAGGAGGACAACCAAAGCGCGATATCGCATACTCCGAGAACGCATTGGTTAGCGAGAAGACCAAACATATCGGTATGAAGTGCCACTTTCTAAAGGACCACGTGGAATAGGGTACATTTTGACTGAGGTACCTCCCCACTAACCAAATGGTGGCTGGCATGTTCACCAAAGCACTACCATGACATGCACTCACAAGACATTGAAGTGCAATCATGGGAGGAGCGAACCCAATGCAACGCTTCATTCCGTAGCTACCTTAACGGGGAGTGTTGTAAGTAATTCTCACTAGTTATTACTTATAGATAGCTATTGTAAGCTATTCTAGATATACTTAGGACATATGTAGATCGGACACACCGATACACTATTTGTTTTGGATACATAGTTGTTTTGGATACATAGTTTTGTGGGATACACAGTTGTCGACATGCTTCAACTCTCCACTTCCTTTGTCCCGACACCAAGCTCTGATTTTAGGGTTGTCGTCTATGTGACTCTCATTTTGTTTGACTATGATTGTAACTGAGTGTACGATAGTTACTCTCCATATTGAACGTGTCTTCACGGTTAAAGCTATCCAATCAACTACCCATGGCGGAGGCCAACCCACCATGAAACGACCTATCGACGATCCAATGGTCGTGGCGTCGAAACGTTGGCAACTAGGTGAGGGGTCGGGGCTTTAGTCGAGGTCGTGGTCGTGGCAATGGACGTGGAGGCCGTGTCCGAACTTCTCCAAACACTTGCCGAATTGACTTCAACGCCATCGCTGGAGCTTTAACTCCGCAGAAGCGCACACGACATCAAGAGGAGAGGCTTTGCTTCAAGTGCCATAGAAAGGGACACCGTCTCTTCCATTGCCCGGAGGTTAAAGGCAAGGAGGCGATTAGCGCTCCATCTAAGCAGAAATGATGGTGGCAAGGCTGCTCTTCCGACGAGATGGAGCAGCCGGCTGCATCTACTAGTCGTCTTAAGACACTTCTAACGACCGAGGTGGTCGAACCACTCTCGACACCTCCATCGACTACAGTCGCGACAGCTGCGAAATTAGTACCAGGTCGTCGTCGTGAGAACAAGTAGGGAGAGAGTCGTAGACATGTAACCATACCTTCAATTGATTGGAAACTCGTTAAATCAGTTTCGAACCTTTACACGCACGAATTGACTTCACCTTGGAGGGTTGCGATGATGACGAGGGTCTAAACTTGCATGGTGACTTACCTCGTTCGCCAAACAAGAGTGGATCCGGATCCTTCCGAGCAAACATGCCGTAATTCCAAACCCGGAGACTGCCACGATTTGTGCACGAATACTATACGCATGGTCTCGAATCTACTCAGATTCGTGGGTTCGAGCCCTAGTTTTCCTAGCCGGGTCCACTCCTTGTTCGCCGAGTGACTCTATCCTTGAGAGAGACTTTAGTGGGGAACGTGTGTTCATCAATCCACCCTTGGAGATGGCGGAACAGATCGGCCATCATTTCGATAGTTCTAGGCGTACAACTCCGACATCTACGATTGTTGTGTTCTTCCTAAGTGGGCTAAGTTCAACGAGCTCACTCGACACTAGAAACTCTACCAAGAATTCCTAGCGAAGACACAATTGTTTGCTCGTCATTTGCTGACGATCCTACCCGAAAGGAGGTGGTTGCTCGAGCTCCATGGCGTGTTTGATTGTGGTTAGTCGACTACGCTGATTGTGCTTTTTACGATCCACCTCCGACTACAGTTCTCATTGAACCCATTTCGGTACTTTTACCATCCGACGCCTCTGAAGAGTCCATCGCTACGCTAAGACAATTTCCCCCGGAAGCTACCGCCCTTTTGACAGACCTCACGGAAGCTCGGCCTTTGATTCGAACTGAGCTTACTATGAAAACTTTTGATGGCGGACAACTAATTTATGGATTAATCGACTGCGCTGCGACTCTTGACTTCGTGTCAAAAGACTTCGTGAGACGCTTTTCTTTGACAACGCGTAAGTATCATACCAAGACTCCACTTCGACTTGCTAATGGTCAACGTATGACGTCTTTGACGGTCTTTGACATCGACTTCGCGAACTAGCTTGCCACGACTTTCAACGGACTTTTTACGCTCTACGCGGTTTACGCGCATATGATCAAGTACCTGGTTTACCATTGCTTGCGGACGACATGCCTCTTTACAATTCGGCACGACGCGTGTTTTTACGCTGATAGACGGAAAAGCAGTGGGGACTCAAGTCGAGGAGCGACGTCATGAGTGTCTCCTAATGTCCTCAGGCAAGATTCAGAAGCTCGTGCGCAAGACGCGCCGCAGCAAAAGACATAACGCTGAATTTTAAGCGATTGACATCTCGCAACCAGCGGAACAGCCGGCGGAATTTCACACTGGAGAGTAGCTTATTGTAGAACAACGTGAAAACTTCCGGTCGTTATACTCTACGGTGACTTCCCGGAGTTATTGCAACGAATGGATTCGCTGCATATAAGCAAAAAGTGGGACCATCCCATCGACACAACTTGTCCGATGAAGCGTCAAAGTCCTAACCGTTTGTCACACGCGGAGCGCGATGAGCTTAACCGACAACTCAAAGACGCAGTGGAGGTTGGCTTGATTCGACCAAGCCACAATGAGATCGGCTCGCCAATTTTTTGTGCACAAGGCTTATGGTTCGCTCCGATTGTGCATTGACTATCGTGGTCTCAACGAGGTTACGCGTAAGGACGCTTTCCCACTAGATGACAACCTCGACGCACTTTTTACACTTATCTCGACCTCGCGTTAGGCTTCTAGCAAGTTCGAGTGCATGGTCAAGACATTCACAATTAGACTGCTGCGTTTCAAACACATGATGGCTTAACGGCGTCGGTCGCCATGCCATTCTGACTATGTAATGCAACATCTACGTTCCAACGAATGATGAGTGACATTTGACGCGGCTTTTACACAAACTTGTTACTGTCTACCTCGACGACGTTTGTGTCTTCAGTTGCACGCTAGAGGAACACCTAAAGCACATGCGTCTTGTTTTCCAACGCTGCAAAAAGGAGGGCTTGAAGTTGCGCCTTAAGAAGTGTTTCTTGGGTCTTCAAGAGATGGAGTACCTTGGCTACACTGTGTCAGTTGGTAAAGTTTCCGTTTCGAAAAAGAAAGTCGAGGCCGTTGCGGAATGGCCATTGCCAACGATGCATGAGGAGGATCGCAATAGTTTCGTACAATTCTGTAACTTCTTCGCCAGATTCATCCATCATTTTAGCGGCCTTACGGCACCATTAAGAGACTTAATGCGAAAGTCCTTGCCACATAAGGTTACGCTGACGCTTGCATGTTCAGAAGCCTTCGAGGCTTTCAAGTTACAGCTCATTTCCGCGCCATGCTCGATCCTTGCGGATGTCAGCTCGGACGCGACGTTCACCGTAGGCACATATACTTTGACAGTGGGGATTACAACAGTCATGTTGCGAGACCAAGTAGGAGGACTTCAACCATTCTCTCAATGGGCGCGTAAGCGGAATGCAGTTGACCGCGGCAACACCTACTTTGCGTACGATATAGAAGCTTTGGCCGTATGCGAAGCACTCAAGCATTGGATGTGTTACCTTGAAGGGCGCTCTAAGTTCCTTGTCGTAAGAAACCATGACACACTGCGACATCTGCCCATGCAACCGAACAAGCGGCAAGCACGCCATTTGCGGGGCGTGCAACCGTTCATGGGTTCGATGACGCTTGCGTACTGCATGGGAGCCATGAACGAAGTCGGCGACCGAACCTCGTACCATAGCTCCATTGTTTTGGGACGCCGAGGTTACGTTAAAAGTAGATTTACGACGGGAGTCCCAGCCGCCGTTAGAAGACGCGCACTAAAACTTAGTGACTGTTAATGCTTTGCGGTTGAGCCCTAAGATCGCCGATCTCATTCGCGAAAAGGACAAGGCACGCCAACATAAAAAGCCGGAGCCCGAGGCAGAGGGCTGATAGTGTGCACCGCCGCGCCGATTCCTGCAACCCAACCTCCTACTACATGCGACATCGTGTGCGACGGAGCTGGCGCGAATGGGAGAAAATCGGCGCGAGCATGCAAACCCTACAGTGGATCCGGGAGGGAGCATCGATACCGTTCAAAAACAGCCGTCCACCCCCACGGTTCAACCAAGGAGTGTCGTTACTTGACGCTACCCCAGCCCAACTAGAATTTGCCAACCGCGAGTTAGCGCGCTTCGTACACGCCAAAGCATGGGAGCCCTTTACTTGCAACGACTACGTTTCCAGATTCTTCCTAGTGCCAAAGCCGGGAAACAACCATTAGCGGCTAATTTGCGACCTATGACCACTCAACAAGTATCGCGTACGAAAGCGACTCAAGATGGAGACGCTACTAGGGGTCAAACACCTAACCCAAAAGGGGGACTGCATGCTCGTCTTCGATCTGCAAGACGGGATCTACGCGATGGGCATCAACCCAGCGGACCGCGATTACTTCACCATAATCGTACCCGGACATGTCTACATACTCGCGGGGCTACCTATGGGCTCCATGTCCCCCGTTTACTTTTGCAAAATAACGATGACTTTCGTAAACTTCCTTCGCGCCCCGGACTCCGAACACCCTATCGCACCACAAAAAAGCTGCACGAAGACCCACCTCAAACGAACGCGCTAGCGAAGCGCAAGGATTCTACCCTACGTCGACGACTTTTTGCTGTTCTCATCGACATAAGAGGAGGCTCTCTCCTTACGCCAACGCCTCTCTAAGCTCCTCGACCGTCTCGGCCTCTTCCGCCATCCAACCAAGGGGTTTTGGACACCATCGCAAGGCGGACACCACATGGGCAGAGACTGGACCCGCCATTGTTTTGTTGGGTTCGGATCCATTAGTACTTGATTTTTTAGGATCCGGAACTAGTGAGTACCTCTAAAAAAGGGATCCGGATCCCGCGATTACCTGTGATTCTAGGGTTCGGATTCCGCGATTACATGTAATTCTAGGGTTCGGACCCCGCGATTACCTGTGATTCTAGGGTCCGGATCCCGCGATTACCTGTGATTCTAGGGTTCGGATCCATCGATCACATGTGATTCTAGGGTTCGGATCCAACGAGTACCTGTGTTTTCGGTTCCGGAACCGAGTACATGAGTACTTCTAAATTTTTGGTTCCGTTGGATTCGTTGGGTTCGCGATTCCAACAAGTACTCGAAGTACTCATGCAAATTGATACAAATTGCGCATTTTGGGGGAAATTTGTACTGCAAATTCAATTTTTACATCTCTACTAGTTCTATGCGCATGCTCATGCTTGGATCCCATACAGTAGATTTTGATTGAGGTATCTTGAACACCCTATCTGAATTCCCAACAAGCTCCTCTTTTGTACGTTGGATAGCCGTCGATGACAAGCTCTTCCCTTATCTAGACGGTCTACTACTTCCCGCTTGCCCCGCCATTGTTGCTAACTATGATAGGAGTTGGATGTGGACGAGCAGATTATGGTGGATTTCAAGCGCGTGCGCACCGTTTAACTGGCCCTTGGGTGGGCTACAATCGATTCAAGGCTGCGGAATGACAACAATAAGGGCTATTGAACCAATCCTATACATACACCTCAACATATTTGCATTGCCAAATACCTCCCAAAAAAGCAGCGTGTCACTTCGGGCCACCACAGAATCGTGAGATACTCGGAATCGTGAGTACTGATTGGGTATCGCGATTCCACATCGTTTTGCGAGGATGAGGTACTCGCGATTACCGCGGATCCATTAAAGTACGATGAATATCGGATCCAACGATTACTTACAATAATTGGTACCGGATCCTACGATTACTTACAGTAAATGGTACCGGATCCAACGATTACTTACAATAACTGGTACCGGATCCAGCGATTGCCTTTGATTCTAGGGTCCGGATCCCGCGATTACCTGTGATTCTAGGGTCCGGACCCACGAGACCGAGTCCGAACCCGAGTAGTCTCGGGGATTCGCGGATCCGTAGGATCCGGATCCAGTCCCTGCACATGGGCATAGACATCGACACAACGGCATGCTATGTCTACGCACCGTAGGCAAAACTCACCAAGATCGCGTAACAAGCCAGTTAGCTCATCGGGTAAGCTACTCGGAACGCACGTTGGCTACCCGTCAAGGACCTTCAGTCACTCGCGGGCCATGCACAATACCTGTTCTTGGCGATTCCATCAGCCAAATTTTTCCTCCGAAAACTTCACTCCATCGTCGGCGAGAAAGTGGGGACGGATCGTCCGATTAGCCCCCGAGTTGAGACGCGACCTACAATTGTGGACACATGTGTCGAGTCATCCCAACGGAAAACCCATTCAAAAACCCGTCGAGACCGCGTGTCTACACACGGACAACTCCGGTTACGGATGGGGCGCGGTATTGAACGAGCACCTCGAGGCTCGGGGATTTTGGAGCGCACATGACGAATGCCAACACATTACATGGAAGGAGTTGAAGGCCGTCCGTCACGTTGTCGAGAGTTTCCTTCCCCACCAGGCCGGCCGCAACGTCCTCTTGCACGAGGACAACCATTCAATATGTCACATTTTGGCAGGCTAGACCTCACGGTCACCTCTCATGATGGAGGAACTACAACGTCTATGGTGCTTACTCGACACGAACAACATAAACTTTCGGGCACGTTACAACCGATCGGCAACCAACGTATGGGCCGACAAGCTCAGTGGACACCTCGACAACGACGACTTTAGACTAGACCCGGTACTTTTTGCGGAACTCGACGCGAGGTTCGGTCGACACTCGATCGATCGCTTCGCTTCAGCGCTCTACACCCTACTACCGCGATACAACGTATGATGGAGGAACCGAACGTGCGAAGCGGTGGACGCACTCCGCCTATCAGATGACAATTGGCGCAAGGAAAATAATTGGTGCAACCCCCCGTGGCCCTCCTCCCAAACTTCGTAAAAAAACTACGGCAGAGCGGCGCATCGGCTACAATAGTCGCCCCCCGATGGACAAGACAAGTATGCCAGCAAGGGCTTGCAAGTATGTCAGCAAGGGCTTGCAGAGACGGCTTCCGAAAAACTGATCGTCGCGCCCTATTATGACTTCTTCCAACCCGGGCGTCGGGCACTACGCGGTACGACATGTAGTCCGCATTGGGCAGTCATTGTATTCTGGATTCCCTCCCGGCGTGGCTCTACCTAAGACGAGGAGCGGTGAGTGCTACGTTAAGCATTTTTACGGGACTACACCGCGAGCCACGAATCCAAACCCCGCAGTGCGGCAGACAAACAAAGCCCAAGCACATGGTAAACGTCACTGCCAACACCAACCCGTGGATCGAGAGGATAAAACCGTACATAATCAAGATCCTCGGCTCGGGCGTACTCGGCGCGACGACCCTAGCCCTACTCTCCGTAGCATGAGCACCCAGCAAAGAAGCAACGTACGGCAGTCCTATCCGCCGGTACTTCGACTTTCGTGAAAAGCACAGACTCGCGCCTCTCAATGCTACACCGGCACACATGGCACGCTACGACGCGTGGCTAGGGCAACTAAGCACCATCAAGGCCTCTAGTCTACAACATTACCTGTCGGCAGTCAACGGCTTATTCAAGGACCACGGTCTCGAAGCAGTTGCCCTCGGCGACCTAGTCGCTAAGGTGAGGAAAAAGGACTTGCTGCCTCATATGTCGCGATTGAAGACACGCCGGTACTTGTACACCTGCCAACGTCCATCGTCGTCCAAGCCATGCGCATGGTCCAAGCCTTACGCCTCTAACTCACGGCTTCTACTACGCGTGTGGAGCTCCAAGCCATCCCAACACGAGACCAAATACGACTCCTACGGGCATGTATTACTGTGGTAACTATGTACTTTTTCTCTAGTCGCGGGGGCTTAGGCATCGACTACATCGTTGGGAAGGCATCGGCTATATTGTCCTTGACTACATCGACCCGACCGTCCTTGCATGACGATTTGAGAGGTTATTCTTCGGTTGGCTAACACCGTGGGGTGGCCAACCGACGATCAACACGCATGATAGTGACAACATGGGAGAAGGAGCCTGCGTTGTAAATGGTCATATTGAAATTACAGAGGTTTAAATTTCACTTGGGGCGAGAATAGTCGGGTGTTGTCACGACTTTACAAATTCTAACCGCTAGATTACGCATGTCACAATGGTAAAAAGAAACACATGCGTTACCCCTATATGACGCGCCGACACACAGAGGTCATCCACCTTCTTCCTTTGCCCGAGCACAGCTCACGTAACCCTCCCTCCCGATTCTCCCTCCCGATTCCCTCCCGTAACCATTCTGGCATCCTCAATCAGCGTACGTAGTACGTACCGGGCCCATGGCCCCTTGCGAGCAAAAAATGTAATAGATCAAAACTTTTGGCAAACGGAGCCTCCCCCGCCTTTGCACATGAGCTCAGTAAATGAGCTTCGTAAATGAGCTTGCAAATGAGCTTTGTAAATGAGTATCATCTGCAGTACAGGTACAGTACTGGCATGGTACACCAGCTTCCAGGGAAGTCGTACATGTACGGGTACCTGAGCACAGCTGAGCAGCAGCGGCACGCGAAACGTCGTGAACTCTAGCGACACACTGAAGAGAGACGTAAATGAACTCGCCCATAAATAAGCGTCTTCTCGCTAAATTAAGAAAAGGAGCGACCCGTAACGCGTAAGACTGGTCGCCACTCTCACTTGTGCTCCTCAGCTACATCCACAACCACGGCGAAGCAGACCAGTAGCGTCATATTTTCTGATTTAAGTCGCCTCCGCAAGGCAAGGTGTTACCCCGGCCAGAGAGGAAGAGCGCCATCAACTCTGGCAGGGTGGCAGGTCTCTCAAAAGGAGCACGGGGGGACAATGCCGGCGAGCCCGGCCAAGGTTGCGGCGGAGGAGCGTCGCCGGAAGCTCCACCTCTTCCATGACCACGGGGTGAGCTTCGCCTTTCTGTCTGTCAGTCAAGCTCCCTAGCTTGGGCCCTCTCACGCTGCCAGTCAGTCCTCCCTTGGCTCGTGGCGTCTCAAGCCGTACCACACGCACCCGACCGGTCGTCCATGCCGCGGTCGTATTCGGCAAAACAATATGAAGCAACTATGTTTCTTCCGACTAGTCGAGTGTCGCGGCGTGTCGTTTGCGCCCGTCCAGCCTGTGACTCCGCTTCGGCCTGTGGCTCCGTGTCGGTGGAATTTTCGCTGGCTGCAGCAGGTTCTGATTTTTTTCTGTACAATTATGTGGCGACTAAAGATCCTGCACGTCGGCCTGCTGTCCAGGTACCGGAGCACGTGAGCAGCGCGCTAGCGCAGTGGGAGCAGTTTCGTGCTGCCCCTTGGGACTCCTACCTGACCCCCGACTGTCCCGGCAGCGCCCACTCCGGAGATATTGGGCCAAAAAGGTGCTCCTTCCCACCCGACCCCCCCCCCCCCCCCCCCCCCCCCCCCCCCCCCCCCCCCCCACCCTACAACTGAGTTGTGCAGTTGTAGTGCCAGGCTGAGCATTTCACTGGGTTATTTCTGTTGCAGGGACACAAGCAAAGTCCAACTGGGTGGCCTGGTTCACGGTGGAATTCCCAGGGTAGGCGGGCCCTCGAAAGGGTGTCGTGCATTTCATAATGGAAACAAGCATACTGTCTGATAGGCACAGCTGACCAAATGCACACGCGCATGGATTCAGACAGAAATACCTAAACAGATAAACACTTATACATACGCACATATGAACATACATACATACATACATACATACATACATACATACATACATACATACATACATACATACATACATACATACATACATACATACATACATACATACATACATACATACATACATACATACATACATACATACATACATACATACATACATACATACATACATACAAACATACATACAAACATACACACATACATACATACATACACACACACACTCATTCATACATACACTCATTCATACATACATACAGACATACATACATACATACATACGCACATACACTCATACATACATATATACACTTATTACACATGCGTAGATACATACACACAATCACACTCATGTGGACATAGATACGCACATGGAAATACACGAACGTACGTCCATATTTGATAAAAGTAGATACACACAATACTCCAACGTATGCATGCACAACTCCGCGCTCAATTTGCTACATGTTTTTCCCTGCGGCGGCTCTTTGGCGCCCGGACTATTCATTGTAAATGCTTCCGTTAAATCTATCGGTCTGTTTTGGTTCATCATCTTTGATTTTTGGGTATTTCTTCTTTTTTGATATTTCATGTGTGAAATCCTTCTTCAGTCTGCGACCGTTGGTATTTGTGTGCTCATTCCGTTTCCGTCGGGCAATGTTATTAGTTGAGCAGTATATGTCACCCCGCCAGCCACCGCACTAATTTTCAAATATAAAATGTTTCACGCGAAATAAATGATAAGACATGACAGATGACCCACGCCACAGTCACGTAGTACTTCGCATTGTGTGGTTCAATGATCTGCAGCAGTGTCGAACACGCATGATGATTCAATAGCTCTGTCATACCGTTTGGACTTCAGTACGGCAGTTTTGATGACTCGTGCCTTCGTACCACTGCATGGGCCCATTCTCTCCTGTGTCCACAGATCTACCGGCCAGCCATGTGGCGCGCCTTTTTGGACCTCGACAGTAAGATGGTGCCGGGAGACTACGCCGAGCTATGGTGCCGGGTGCTGGTTGCGTATGCGCCGCCCGATGCAATCATAAAGGCGCAGCGGGAGGCGGAGGGCGGGCTGGACGACTCCATGGAGAGTGCGGATGATATCTACGAGTTGGAGGTGTCTTTCAGCGAGGATGAACTGGATTTCTGCACGCCGCGCGGCTCGCAGTGCTCAGAGACTTCGATGGACAGTGATATTCCGGAACGCTCTGCCGCTCACCTCGCGGTGGAGCGCTCGTGGAGCAGTCAGTTTTGGCACGACGTGTCGTTGGGCTCGCCTAACTCCTCTTTGGACTCGCCGGAGCTGGTTGACCGGATTCGGGACAAGACGCAGCGGCGCTCCCCGCTGGGCGACGACGCTGCCGTCGATGTCAACAGCCCGCACTCGCCTCCGCCTAGCGGTGCGGAGACGGCGATGCGTCGACACCGTCAGGACTGGGTCATGGCCATCGAGCGCGACCTGGACCGCACCTTCCCAGACCACCTCCTCATGCAGGACCAAGCCAACCAGTACGCCGTGTTTCGTATGCTGGCCGCGTTCTCCGAGAAGAACCCTGCCATTGGGTACTGCCAGGTGAGTGGTATGGCCGCCGTCAAATCACTGTTGCGTTTTCGTCCAGGTGATATGGATCACTAAGCATTATGGATTAATAAGCATTTCCCCCGACCACCCTCAACGTAAACGATCTCTGTGGCATCCGTGGGTCTCAAAATGTTTATTTCGTCACAGGATGTCCGATTCAACTTCATGAATATGCTTTCTCTCTATATATGTTTCAAATTACAAATTTGCCATTCGTGGTTATAAATGATTTCAAGGGTGCCATGGTCATGACTGGAACACACAGCATGTCTCTGTATGCACTACTCGAAATTTGCGACGTTGTCCGCGTGGTCTCTTGGCAGCTGCCTGCGAAGGATTTAGTATATACCAAATTCAGGGCGCATATGTATACGATGCTGGCCCCATTGGAAGAGACCGTGTGAGGGACAAAATAAAAAACTTATGTTTTTTGTGTTACCCTAAGCTGACGGTGGTTTACATACTTTGAAAAAATATTGTGCGGCGGCTTACTTCACGCAGTGACCTCAAATCGGAAGAGGATTTCCGCCAATCATTTGAGATGATTGCAAAGAGACAGACACGCACACGACATAATATCTCACTCATTCACTTTCTCTCACTCACATACATTCTTACGCATCTACTTCACATGCTCGCTCGTACAATCACGCACACTGTGCTCCTCTCCCCTTTTTCCACTCGCTCTATCTCTCTCTCTCAGACACACACATCCTCATGTACCCGCGCACTCTTTCTCGTGCAATCACGCACGTGTGCGCATGCACTAAGGCACTTACGCACATGCTCGCCTCCCCCCCCCCCCCCCCCCCCCCCTCTCTCTTACTATCTCTGACACACACACACACGCACCAATAATTCATGTAATTAACGGCTTGATTTCCCTTGTGCTTGTATGGGTTGCAGGGTATGAACGTGCTCGCCTGCATTGCGCTCATTGTTATGCACGACGAAGAGGAGGCTTTTTGGTGCCTCGCCGCGATGGTGGAGGGCCTCTTCTCCGACTACTTCACCGGAGTCGGCGACAGTGGGCGCATGGACCCTGTGGAGTCGGACTGCAAAGTGCTGGAGGCGCTAGTGGCGCAGTTCCACCCGCAGTTGGCCGAACACTTTGAGTTTCTGGGCGTTAACGTGCGCTGCCTCGCCACGCCGTGGTTCCTCAGCGCCTTCTCCACAGTCCTCCCGCTCGAGCCCGTCCTACGCCTGTGGGACCTTATGTTTTTCGAGCGCAACACTAGCGTGCTCTTCAGGGCCGCGCTGGCTATGTTTGACCTCTTTTCTCAGGTACGCACATTCCATTGTTTGAGAGGTTGTAAGTCTAGGTCGGGTTCACTTTCGGACTATTGTTTGGGGGAATAGAGAGGGGGGTTTGACACATAACTAAGCGTCATTGGCATGTGGCCCACCTCCCCCTCCAGGACATTCTCAACTGCGAGAACCCTGCGGACGTTTACCTGCAGATAAAGGGGGTCGGGGAGACTCTCTACGATGCAAATGAACTAATCATCATCGCCTCTACCAAGTACAGCGGTGCGTGCACCTGTTTTACTTCCTTACATCTCTTACGTATCCTGTTATTCCGAGAAGGTCGGCGTTGACTCGACATTGTGTGTGTGTGTGTGTGTGTGTGTGTGTGTGTGTGTGTGTGTGTGTGTGTGTGTGTGTGTGTGTGTGTGTGTTATAGGCGTGGACTTGGGATTGGTCCAGGAAAAGCGGGAGGCGGTGCTGAGTGACGTCGGCGTCGGTGGTGCCACGGCTGTAAACGCCCGAGGCAATCTCATGCAGTATTTCATCTGCAGTAACCTGTGCGGGTAAAAAGTGGGTGGCACACCAGCGCGCTGTGTGCGATGTCCCGCTGATGGCGCGTTTCGGTCAGCGCTGTTTTAACGGCGCCTGTGTCGTTGTTATCTGTAAATGGCCTCGCTCGTATCATTATACTATTTAATTCACGGACTGCCATCCTCCGTTCTGACTCCTTACCACCTTGAAGTTCGGTAGTCCTCAGTTTAGGCACTGCCTTGCAACCCTGCAGCTAACGCGCTAGCAGTAGGTAGCACACCCTATTTTTGCTGCTGACGGTCGTCGTGTAATTGCAGCCTGTCCAGTCCGGGAGGTGCGAGATCAAGTGAGGGTTGATTTCAAGTGAAGCGCAACAATGCTCGCCAGCACAGCAGGGGTGTACGTGTATTTGTAGTGCTAGATGTGGCTTAGGTACTCATATCTCCAGCACGACTCTCGTCGCTACTCTCGTGCTACCATGTTCGTTGTGTTATCTATCTTTGCTGTAGTACTGGGGCCTGCAACGCTTGCCGCATGCACTATAGCGAGACCAGTCGCTGGCGGTGTACACAGGCAGGCTACCTTCAAGGAAAGTCATAGAGACATATTGGGGAGTAGAAAGTAGTTTAATAATCTTATGTAAAGCACAATTCATGAATTGGCATGACTCGTTGGTGTAGTTGGTTATCACGTCAGTCTAACACACTGAAGGTCGGCGGTTCGAACCCGTCATGAGTCAGTTTTCCTTTCCAATCCATATCCATTTCCAAATGCCTGTCCTCGTGTTTGCAGATATATCGTATTCCCTTTTTTTGCTCGCAACCTTTTCAAAGTCACTGTCGATGAGCCCCTCATGCATCACTCATACGAATGATCAGTGGACAAGGCGAATGCTGCAATGCCGTGCATTTATCAGCATATATGAAAAGTGCGTGTCCATCACATATATGAAAAGTTCTGATACTGTAGGGTTATAATTGAAGTGTTAAGAACTCTTAGCGACTCATCTGGCGCTACATGACCATGCATATCCCTCACTCATCTAGCCGGCGCTGCTGAAAAGCAGAGGGGCATCCCCTCTTCGGGAAATGCCGTGACAAAATTTCCTTTGTTCGCTGAACAGAAGAGTCTTTCAGCCACTGATTCGATTACACATATTCGGGAGTAGTAATGGGGGGGTGCAGTTCTGAAATGAAATCAGTCCGATGAAAACTTCAGACAAGCAACAATGCATCAGACACGAGACGACTGACGTTATACGATGGCCAACCATTTTTTTAAAAGAAGCAAACGCACGGTCCAGCACACTGACTGATGCACGATGTGATGGGTGTGGTGATAATTATACAGAGTACATGGCCAAGAAAAAAGGCACGACGCAAGCAATGAAGGGCCGTCTATGTTGCGTAAAATTCAGCCGCGGACTATCCGTGCTGTCCACCCTCATGACGTGTTCGGCGGGGAGTGGTGGCAAGACGGGCCCCGACCTCGCAACCACTGCCCTCCTCATATGACTTGCATAGCCAAAACACAGAAGAGCATTCAGAGCGTCTTCCCCGTTCCCCGCTTTACAACCGCGACATGTGAGCCTTGGTGCCGTTACGCGTCACGCACGCCTCGATCTGCCCGTGCGGCTCACTGGTGGCGACATATACATCGTCCTGAAACGTGCACACGCCGTCCTCGCAGCCGGGGGGAGAGCAGGGCACAAAGTGGAGGTTGGGCATGGACAGGTACACCGAGCCCACCTCCGCCACCCTAACACAAACAAACACACCACGTACATACACGGAGTCAGTCCACCCATATATGCACAGCAAACACAACCATTTCAACATACCCCCCTCTCCCCCCCCCCTTCATCATATATAATCATACCTGTTGCACACATGCATGCCATATGCGGTGCTACATTGCGGCAAACCAAGCCCCACTACACATATGAGTTCAAACTGACCTGTCAATGGCCATGCGCGCCATCTCGAACAGTGTGTACTGCACGCTGGGGCTGTATACGCCACCCTTGGACGGCCCAAAGAACGCCTCCACCATGGCCGCTTTCACACCCTCGTATGCCGCGCTGTAGTTGCGCACCGGCGCCGCATACTTCCAGGTCGCCGTGACCTCGGTGGCCACAATGCGGTCGTTGGTCTCAGGCAGCATGGTGTACTTGTCCTTCAGGTAGCCCTCGTACCCGCTCTGCGTCGTCTTCAGCACCTTCCACCCGCGAATGCCAGACGTCACATCGATCTTCTTCGACTTGTCCACGCTCACAAACACGGTGTGGGTCTCAGTGCCGTTCACTGAAAAGCCTGCACACACACAAAACCCACAACCAAGTTCAGTCACCAGTTTCCATCATACCGACTTGCCGTATGATGACCCTTCATCTCAACCGGAACTACGTACCTAGACTGTTCGGCTGACAGGCTTCCATGAAAGTTAAGTTAGAGGCGTGGTTGGTGATGAGGAGAGAGGGGGGCGCACCGTGCTCATGAGGCTCATTGCCCACGTAAACCCTACGCCATGGTGTCTCCTCAAGCCAAACCTTGCAACGGCTGACCTGCGCACCGTCGCACGTTGGCAGAGAGGAAGCCTGGGGTGAGTGGGTGCTTGACTACCTAACAGTCAACATCTCAACACTCCTTGCCATGCATGCCATGACTCAGGAGGACAGGAGGCAGGGGCAAGTGGAAGTGTGTGAAGGTGGAGGAGGGGGGTACCAGAGGGTAAGTCTCGATGAAGTGGGAGGCGAGCTTGATGGCATATAGCTCAGGGGAGGTGCGCTGCGAGCACTGCTTGGCGATGAAATAGCACTGGTGGAAGCAGGGAAAGCAGTTAGGGGCAAGTGTAAGAAGGGGGTATGGGAGAGGTCTGTACCTCAAACTGGATACAGTGGTTGAAAGAGGACTGACGGGCAGCCGGAAAGAGTCGGCAGATAACGGGGAAAGGGAGCACGAGAGTCGTAAGGCGAGGGTGGGCTGCGGGGGAGAGAGTCGGTGGGAACAGGACGGTTGAGCTTGTGCGCACCGTGTTCTTGCAGGTATCGGTGGGCGTCATGCCGGTGTTGTCGCCGTCGGTGAAGGCGCGCTCCATCGCCGACTCCAGCGCCACGCGCAGAGTCCACTCCACAAAGTAGTGGGTGTCGCCCTCCCGCCAGGTGCGAGCCATGCGCACGCGGCCCTTGCCGTGCTGGTGCAGCTGCAGCGTGACGCCGTCGCGGCTCGCGGTCGTATTCATCTTGAATCTGCGATCGGTATACGGGTGCGGGGGGGACAAGTGAGAACGACGACGGCATCATCGAGCGCTGTACTGAGCTCAGCAGCAGCGCGTTGTTCCTACATTTTGATGCGACAGCCGAAAAAGATAGGCGAGGATGTCGTTGTGAACTGCCTAAATGAAACTCGTCAACGAGTCGGCTTGGCAGAGAGGGAAAAACGAAGCGGCGTCGTCGTTTGCGACGACTGCGACAGAGCAACGCCGCGGATCGTCGGCGGCAGGGGTGAGGAAGGACGGGCGGAACAGAACGAAAGCCGCAGTGTTGGGTAGGTATTCGGAGCTGAGATGTATGCCAGCTGAAGACGAAGTAGTGCTGCGAACATCGGGGCGGAATATAAAGCTGTGGGCACAGGTGGTTGTTCCTAAGTGCCTGGATAGACGCTGATGCAGTGAAAGTCGGCCATCTCACACGGCCTCAAGATGCTTGTCAAAGCGCTGACACACCTAGCGGCGAGCGAACACAGGGCTAGGGTCAAGGAGCACGGCTGAAGACCTCACCTATGCGGTGGAGGAGCTGGACGAAGGGTGGGATCGAGCGTACTGACAAGCACGGGGCAACGGTAGGGAGACGTGTAAATAGTAAATAGACGCGACCTGGAGGCACTTCTGCAAGAAACGCAGATGCGGGCCGTTTAATACTGCTGTGTCGTCGAGCGTAGGGGTGAGACGGCCGCGTGTCCTGGGAGCTTGCGAGCAACCAGTTGTTGGCGGGACAGTACCGTAGTACGGGTGAGCTGGTTGCACTTAAAATCAAATTCTTACAAGAAAAAGCAGTGGAGGCCACCATGCAAAAAGAAGAAAAGCGGGAAAAACCCGCCCAAGCCCGAGGAACAGGAAGGTTGCATTTCAAAAGGCGATATGTTTTTGTTTCCAGCACGTACCTGTAGCATTGGCGCGGTTACAGTAGGGCAGTCGCTGGTTGTACTGGGTACTTCAAGAAAATGTTGTTGCGGTGGCGCTGCGACTGACGGACAGAAATGGACGATACAAAGAAAGATGCGCTAGGTTTTCAGTTAATAAGCAAAATATACATGCTTGATGAAATACGGCTGGCCAGTCACCCGCCAGACCCTGCGCCACGAATCCTACGCGCGGCGCTTCAAGGTGAGCATGTACGGGTACCAACTTGATCACGTGATATCATTGCACAGATTGCATCGATTTATCGGAAACGATTTACGTAAACTACCGGACAAAAAATGACCAGATGGGTGGTTGCAGTTTGTTGCACCAACTTAACTATTAAAGCTGTGCTGTCACATGGTCTTTCAAAATCACCAGCGGGTGACTGGCCGTATAATAATTGTTTACAAGAAGAGCCAGATGAGCACGGACAGGGAAAGTGGGAGGGGAAACAAGAGGGCAAGAGTGACAAGAGCAGGTGACTGGCCGTCGCCCAGCATTGCCCATCATCATCACAAGTCTATATATCACCAGCAGATGAACTGTATAATCTGCTAGGTTTATGCACAATGTAGTGCTTTCCTTTTGCTGTGCTTTGGATTCCGTGATCCTCTTGTCACTCTTGCCCTCTTGTTTCCCCTCCCACTTTCCCTGTCCGTGCTCCTCTGATTCTTCTTGTAAGCAACAAAAACCAGCAGATGAACTTAGCCATCATCCGCGAAAGATGAGTTCTTAAGCAGCAGTGAAATATACAAGTAAATAATAATGTATACAAATAAACCCTAAATAACTACGCGATATGATGCAGCACACTTTACACGTACATGTACCCGTACTGTGTGTCATATGTAAAATCATTAGTACTTACCACAAGGCGTTTGCAGGAAGCCTTGGAAACCAAGAGGAAGTCAACTCTTCATACAAGAAAAAGCAGTGGAAACCACCCAAAAAATTCAGGGAAAAGTAAGGAGGATAAAGACCCAAAGGCCTTAGCCCAAAAAACTAAAGACTACAACATAAAGAGCACATTAGGAGACCAAATAAATTGTGAAAAATGTTTTGCAAGTTTTGGCTGCCATGGCCAAAGTGCACAAAACAACGCATCAATAGGGAATCAGGGTGGGTGAGCTTGCGTGAGCCGCAAAAGGCGGAAGGTCAAGCCGCTGCGAGGGGCGCGTCAAATATAGGGGCAGAGTTAATTGATGCAACGCGCACGTAAAACCCTCTAGATAGGTCGTGTTTGGATAGAAGGTGGAGGAGGCTAAACCCATGGAATAGGCCGTCGAACCATGAACGGACGCTATGGCTTCTTGCTCGGAAGAGGCGAAGGAGAGGAGGCCGAAAGGTATGAGCCGGTAGTCGTTTGCGCATGAGTAAGTGCGTGGTTGGGGGTGTCGAAGGTGGCGTAATCTATGGATCTTGAGAGCACATGTAGCGGAGGAAATATATGATGAAGAGATCGAAGTGCAACGGTGAGAGGTCCAACCCCATTAGTAGGCCGGCTAGAGCTACATATTCGCTCATCGCACGTATACAATGATGGAAGTAGTCGCGGAACTCGAAGGCCATTCCCAAAGCGTAGAACCCGTTTAATATAGGTCGAAGTTGAACATGCACTCTTCTTGCCTTGCTAGATGTCGATCGCCCGTTAGAGTTTCCATTAAGTCGTTTTCAAGCAAAATTCTCGTTCATGTGTAATTCCAGGAGGCAGTGGCATTTGTCACACGTCAAGGTGGGCATATCCGAGGGATTTGTTTATTTTTTGCACGAACGAAAGCAAGTGCCTCTTGGCGCGCTGAGTCTGAGACTAGCTCTGCTTTCATTTCATCCAAAAGAGGGCGATTTTTCGGTCTATGAGGAGGGCGTTGAGCCCTTGTGGCCATGGTGTCGTTTGAAAAGTGGCCGGTGCGAAATATCTTGTGGGAGGGGAGTTGCGTTCCCATCTCTTTGGCGGCGGGGTGCTTGCCGTGGCACTTGGGGTTCTCCAACTTAGGAGGCAGCGTTCGTACATGTAGTACTCGACCTGAACGTAGCACGATTGCGTGACGCTATATAATTTAAATGGCCCATAACAGCCTATTGTGGGAGTATGGTCATAGTGCATGGTAGAGCTGACTTGAGGAGTCAATGACGGACGGAAAGGTCAAGGTCAACGTGAGGTCATTGGAAAAGTGAAGGACTTCGGCGTAACCGCAGTCCGAACAAGCATATTGTGAGAGTATGCACATGCTAGATAGGATTAAGTGCATCCTCGTACTCATGCACTCTAAAAAATCTCCACCATGAATATATTGCTTCACTAAAAAATAATGTCGCCGTGACTATTTCTTGTCACGCAAAACAGTGTACCAATATACCTAGCACGATATGCCCCCGACTAATCGTATCCAAAATCTGATATCGGTGCTGTGCTTATTCTTCACGGGGCTATTTGTATAGGGCTGTGGAGCCATATTTTTATTTTTCCGTTTACAATGTATGGTAATGGCTAGTGCTTAACAGTTTCCGAAGTTCCGGATATCGATTTTTGGGTAGTACATACGATGTACTTGCCTTTCCCCCCTTGCTCCGGCACGACCGGAGTCGCACAAGAGCAAAGATATTTTTCTAAATTTAGGTGTAGGATCGGGCACTCTAGAGGTTATGATTTTGGAGGGCTAGACGCCACCGAGGTGCCTGCGTGGTGTGTGTGGCTGCCTTTTTTAAGGTCTAGGATGCCGGGGCCGTCAAGCAGCGTAAACCACAAGGGGAAGTCACGGGAATCGGCCGGTCCCCACTGACACATTAGGCAGCCGACCGGGACATGACATACGCAACGGGAGGAGCGACAGACGGCAATCCATTGTGCCTATGGTTTTCTCCCCCTTGTCCCAAGAGGAGGGGGACGCCTATGCTAGGAGGCGAGCTGCGACAAGAGGTGTGGCTATTATCTCGGACGAGGGTGTGCGTGGATCGAGTCGGGGCATGCGACGACCTGAGCAAGTTTTTTTTCGTATTTCCCCCCCCCCCCCCTCCCCCCCTCCCTGGCACGACCGGAGTCGCACATGAGCCTAGGTAAGGCAAGCCTGACTCGACCGCCACATGCAGGTCAGCTAAGATGATGAACGTCCTCGAGCATCGGGATTCGGAAGCCGGCCACGCATTGTGGAGATGGCGACATGTTATTTTTCACATTTGTTTCGTAACGATACACCTTGTATATCCCTATATTATTTATGTTTGGTTTTTTCTTCCGACGGAGAGAAGTGGACAACGAGACCCCACGGCGTTAACCTTGACTGAGAATCAACGTAAGGCAGCTATGCAATAAGCGCCTCAACATGACGGAATTTACCCAACAGAATTGGAGGAATGGCCGGAGTTTCGACCACAGCGGTTTATATTGTGGGGCCTCGAGTCGGATACTTGCAACGCTGTCCTATAAGTTACGTCTCAGTTTGGAGGACCGGCGTTAAAATGGTAGTTTAATGCTAATGCAAGGGGTGAATTCCGCGAAGTTTTACATTAGGGTTGGTTGAGGTATCGAAGAAGTTGACGCTTCTGCCTTACATTCGAGATAAGGCCACTATCTATATGATGGCTCTTCACCAAGCTCGCAAGTTTTTTCTAGGAGTGAAAACGAATCTTCAACGACTCTGAGAGACGGTCTAAGACTGACGGTCTAAACGACGACAACTGGTGCAACCATTCTATTATTAGCTTCGCTAACGTTACCCTCATGACGCACGCCATGTCGCACCGTGCTAAGTCGGTTACACCTCTAACCATCGTCGGGCAGTATAAGTTCCTCAGCCGACTGGTGATCGAATCTTCACACGGGCCGCGCATATCACAATCATGATAATATCTTTGGCAATGGAGCTCGTCGTGGATATGAGAAGCCCCGCCGTAAGAATATAGGAGGTAACAACGACAGTGGCCGTGGCGGCACGAAACTTACGTACGGACGAATTTGAGGATGGTTCGAACGACAAGGACTAGAACACGGGCAACAACAAGGGCAAGGACATGGGCAAGATGCGCAACGGTTAGCGAGTCAGCTTAAATACCATGGTGAAGACGCTTACGCCCAAAGAACATCAACGTCACCGGAATGAGCAAATTTGTTACAAATGCCATAACCCGGTCATATCTAAGTGCCATGAGTTGCAGTCTAAGTCCTCGGACAAAGCGGACAAGCAAGACTCATGGTGGCCAAGCTGCCCAGATGATGGACATGAGCGGCCTGCCACTACTATCACCGCCAATTAAGCACCACCAGCAGTTGCGGCGGAGGGCTTACCTTCCACTTCAACATTGCCTTCTTTGGAGACCCCAAAATTAGGCTGTCCGAAATCCGTGTGTTTCGATTCATGTGTTCGATTAACCAATGCCCTCGTCGGTATCCAATTATCGACATGCTGCCTCATGTAGTGGGGTTATCGCGATGGCACACTCCTTTCAAAGGCGCCTCCTTGGCAGCGTAAACCACAGAGTGAAGATACGGGTGGGCTCAATGGGACCATGTATATGTTGGAAAACACACGGAGACGGACAGGGGACAAGAGAGAATCCAGCGCGGCGGCAAGAGCGCCAGCCACACACCGTCCTAAGCTATGAACTTCCGTTCCTTCCCAGCCTCAGGTAGGGAAGGGAAGTTAAGGCTAGGAGTTGAGATGCGACGGGAGGAGCGTCGCTTATCTCGGGCGAATGTGATCTTGGTGGGACCGTCGACGACATGTGCGAGGTTTTTTTCGTATACCTTCCCCCCCTCCCCACTACCCCCCCGGCCCCGGTACGACATGAGTCGCTCATGAGTAGAGATGAAGTAAGCCCGACTCGACAAGTGCTAGCGGACCGGCTCGGTTGATCAGCGCCCTCGCAGCGGCTGAAGCATGCCACGCATCGTGGAGATTACCGACACATTATTTGTTCATACTTGTTTGAAAAACATCTAAATTGTGGACGGGTATGATTAAGACGGTGTGGCTACTGCCATTGGAGAGGTTAGAATACGATGGTTTACGGTGCAAATAACCCAATATTACAAGTGACCTCTTTAGGCATATTATGGGAACACCAAGAGACATCAACCGTTAACTTGGTATTGTTGTACATAATTTTTATATCCAATTTCATTGTCATTGTTTGAAACGCTAGTCGCGCTTTGGGCATTGAACACACTCCGTTTGAGGCGAATTTCCGCTTCGCTCCTAAGGAACCTCGCTCCATATTTGATGTTGTCCATGCGATCTTCGATTTCAATTTCGATGGAAGCTCAAGAGCGTTTACATAACTAACGTGGAATGCATACATAACTAAGTTGGTTCCGTATGTATTGCGTTTGCACAAAGATGAGACGCAAGCTCGTTCACAACCGTCGACTACTACAATAACAAGGGGACAAATATCCGGTTGTTACAAAGGGGCTCTTTCTACGTGGACAACTAGATCAAAAGCTCAAGGACATGCATTTGGGGCCGTTTACGGTCCTAGAGAGGGGCGCCCGCCGGCGGAGCAACGGCGGCGGCCCCAGATGGGTTGCGCTCGCATGCATGTCGGCTCTCCCCTCCACCTCGTGGTGGGCGCTAGATGTCCTACTACCGTGCTGGGCCTAACACGGTAGGGGGACATGCGGGGTTTGCCGGCAGTTGCGATACGCAGGATCAACAAATGTCGGGAAAGCTATGTACGGAGGGATTTAAAAGGATAGCATTTGTACGCCGTCGCCAACGTCTCCCGCTCGACTAGCATGATGTCACTTTTAAAAGCTAGATACTCCCTGAATACTCCCGTGATATGGTAGCGGCACCTCTATCTCAACAGTTGCTTGGCGGCGAGGAGGGTACGGGCGGATCTGAGTTGGTGGCGGGCGTTGGAGTTGGCGGCGGACACCCGTGAAGCGTCGCTAGGGAGGGAGGGATGCGGCGTTACGCATGCTGGAGAAGGGTCGCAGCCGGAAGAGCGGCACGGTTAGGCGGTACATGTCCATAGGATCGACCGCCGCTAAAAAACCGGTACGGAGGGTTTTTCAACTTAGTGTTTCCGTATCCGGCACTTCTTGAGGAGCGGCGCCTCGATCCACGATTTCGACCAACCCCTTCCCCAGTCGGTACCCAGTTATCGAAAGGCTTACTTAGGCAGTTTGCTAAAGGTTGTCGCAACGGAACACCGCTTACAACGGTAGCCCCTTGACAACGTAAAAGGGAGGGTATGGGTAGATTCCACGCGATCGTATAGGTGTTGGAACACAGACAAAGACGACCCGGGGACATAATGAAATATGGCGCGGCGGCATGAGCCCCAGTCAAACTCCGTATGAAGCATGGAGGTCGTTCTCTTTCCAGCCCCCGAAGGGGACGGGAACCCTAGGCTAGGAGGAGAGTTGCGACTGGGGGACCAACGGTAATCTCGGACGGGGTGTCCGTGGATCCCGACGGGAATGTCGACAACATGTGCGAGGGGTTTATTCGGCTCCCCCCCCCCCCCCCCCCCCCCCCCCCCCCCCCGGGCACGGCCGGAGTCGCACATGAGCAAAGGTCAGCGGGTAGGCCCGTCCAGACGCGCGCATGCTGACAATTTTGGGTAATCAACGCCCTCGCAACGGCATGAACATGCCGCGCATCGTGGAGACTAGCGACACAATATTCCCATATCACGGCGCCCGCCGGCGGCGCAGCGGCGGCGGCCCCGGAGGGGGGTGCGTTCGCATGCCCGTCGGCACCTACCTCTACTTCCACGCGGTGGGCGCCGGTAACCCCGTAGCCGTGCCATGCTCGGCACGGTAGGGGGCATAACGAGGTACCGACAGTTGCGATCCACGGGATCAACAACTGTCGGGAAGCCATGTACGGAGGGTTTTGGAAAAACATGATATCCGTACACCAACACAGGGATCTCCCGCTCGGCCTGTCCGATATGTTTTTTTCAGCGGCTAAATACTTACAGATACTCTCCCGTCCTGACGAGAACGAGGTATGCGGAATGTTTTTTGGCGAGAAAAGGTACGGACGGGTCAGCGGTAGGACGAGGGTGTTGGAGCTGGCGGCGGACAGTTGGGAAGCAGCGCTACGGCGTGGCGCTCGCTAGCAGTCGCCAGCCCTGCGAGAACTTTTAGTCTCCCCTGGGGGAGAGGCTTGAAGCTACACATGACGGAGGTGGGTCGCAGCCGGAGGAGCGGCACGGTATGACGGCGGAGGTCCTTAGGATCAGCCGCCGCCGAAAAAACCCGGTACGGGGGGTTTTTGGATAAATATTCCCGTACCCACCATCTTTTGAGGAACGGCGACTCGATCCCTTTCTTCTACAGCCCCTCGTCTTGTCGGTACCCGGTTATCGACATGCTGCCTCAGGCAGTGTGCCCCGGGTTATCGCAACGGCACACTGCTCGTATAGGCGGCCCCTAACAATGTGAACCACCGGGGGAGGGTACGGACGGCACAGCGCGATAAGATGTGTGGTGGAAAAAGACGGCGAATGAACATGGGACATGAGAAAATATGGCTCGGATGCAGGAGAGCCAGCCGGACACCGTCTGTAGCCTAGCTATTTTCTCTTCCCAGCTCCCGCAGGAGGAGAGAAGGCTAAGCTAGGTGGCGAGTCGCGCCGAGAAGAGCGACCAATATCTCGGACGGGGATGTGCAAGGATCGAGTCGAGACCGTCGACGACCTGAGCGAGGGGGGTTTTTTACCTCCCTTTCCCCCCTAGCTCCGGCGCAACCGGAGTCGCACAGGAGCAGAGGTCAGGTAGGTCCGACTCGACCAATACCAGCTGACCGGCTTAGCTGATCAGCTACCTCGGAGCGATGGAGATTAGCGACATTTTTTATTTCATATTGTATCCTAAAAAAATACGTATAGAAAATAAATAAATAAGTACCTTGATACGTGTATGTTTTAGACGGTATCGCTACTGCCAATGGAGAGGTTGGGATTAGTGGTTCACTGTCTAGCCCCTAGCTACGTAAGTCCACTAGGCATAAGCAGGGGTGGCCAGAGACATCTGCGTGTTAATTCTGGTATTGTTTTAAACAATTTCATTTCAATTTTATTTCATTCCATATCACGAAGTAGAGAAATACACACACAAAATTAAAACACATGTATTATCAATTTGACGCGGTGTTATAATGCTATTAGGTAGTACCATGCACATTATGGAGACGTTTGAAGATGTGGTTCACGGCGTAATCCCTAATCCTAAGAGTCCGTTTTAGGTTGATTAATAAGGGACGGAGACAACAACCGCTAACTCGGTATTGTTGTAACCAATTGCAATGTCTATTTGCTAGAGAAAATTTGAGCGAGTATTTAAAAAAATGGAGGTACTATTTACCGTACGCTTATATAATGCGTTTCGCGCCAACAACCTTCGCCCCCGTCCTATTGCTACTCTACGCCCGTCAGTTCATGGCACCACTCCTAATGATGATGGCGATAAGTACACGAATTATTGTTGCGCAATCTCCTCGCTAGCAAACTACCATATGAAGGGCTGATACGGAGGGGGGGGGGGTCGGGGGGCTGACATGGTTCCTAATACGTGAAGCAAACCACCGGCTTCACACAATCACGTATATTTTGTCTTGATGGGTCGGATTTTCTAGCATTATTATTATGGGGTTGGGTATATGCGGTATGAGAATATAATGAAGTGTTATTGTGCGGGTACAACGATGGCGGAAGTCATCGTTGTTAGAGTTGGGAACGGATAGTTACACGGAGGTCGTGCCGGCCCCACATGGGGGGCTGGTGGTGGTGACTAGAGAAGTGAGAAGAGAGAGATGGCGGCCGGTGAAGGCACCGGCACGGCCGGCCGACCGCCACTAATAGGTAATATAGTACCGCTAATAGCATAACACTAAGTTCTAAGATGACAAATAGCTACCTTGTACATAAGCACTAGGCAACGGGATGCTAGTGCTAACACCCCCCTCAAGGTAGCCGAGGTCTTGACGTCGTCCTAGCTTGCGTTGAGGAAGGTGCCATCTTGGTCGAAGGTGCAGTGCTTGTAGCGTGTGTCTCAAGCCGGGAGGTATAGCGACATGCGCTCATAGGAGTGTGCCGCTACCGGCGAGTTGCCGATATGAAGCGGCTCTTAATGTACTGCGTAATGTACCATTATGACATGTAGCGGGAAAAACTGTCCACGGGCGAATTAGCCGACGCATGAGAGCGACCGGCGAGGGAGAAGCAAAGCCAACATGGTTGTTAGGAGCATGTAGACAAGCAAAAGCATACATGGGCGGTGGTAGTGTTGACTCCCCCCTTTCGCCGTGGGAAAAGTAAGCTCCCCGCTAAGTTAGGTGAGCGTTGTGGCGTTGCCTCGGGAAAAAACAATAACAGTACTAATTAAAGTACGCACGGGCCGAATTTTTGCGGGTCGGTTTTAAACAACTAGATCCGGTCGAGAGCATCGGTAGGCTGAAGGCTAGGTAAGACTGGAAGCTAGGTGGGGCGAGCGTGGCGCTGGGCGCTTTACACACGCTCTTCTCCTTTTTACGTGGGAGATGGTAGGACAGTCGCGGACAACCAGCTCGAAGGCGAAGCGTGGTGTCGGTGGGACGAAGAATTACTAGCGTGGCGCCGAGCGCTTTACATAAGCTCTACTCTTTTTTACGTGGGAGTAGGTAGGACTAGCGTGGCGCCGAGCGCTTTACACATGCTCTTCACTAGTGTAATTTGGTGGAGGGCCCATGACCTGTTAGAGTTGGGAACGGATAGTTACACGGAGGTCGTGCCGGCCCCACATGGGGGGCCGGCTGTGGTGACTAGAGAAGTGAGAGGAGAGAGATGGCGGCCGGCGAAGGCACCGGCATGGCCGGCCGACCGCCACTAATAGGGAATAGAGAACCGCTAATAGCATAACATTAAGTTCTAGGATGACAAATAGCTACCTCGTGCATAAGCACTAGGCAACGGGATGTGACTTCCAACAAACATATAAGAGTATTAGGTATGAGTGTTGTGTGACGAGTACAGTCCTGCAACAATACATTACAAGACATTGTACATGTACTCGTTACTAATTCCAATTCGTGCTTTTCCATCGGACGGACGTACAACGTGGGTACGTGGCTAGTGCAATATTAGCAAGGGTTCTGATGCGCACTATACGACCCGTACCTCCCGGTACGTACATGTACGCACAGTTAATCTAACTAGCCAGAAGACGCGCCCAAGCGAGGTTTCCGATGCAGAACGAGCCGCGTCGTGATTCTCCATGCTAGACGAACCGCGTTACTAGACTGTTGACGACGGTTGGAAAGCCCTAACGACTGACACGTAAGCGAGTGCAAGTAGGCGTAAGCTATATGGGCGGAAAGCTACGTTTACCCAGTGCAATAGAGGGAGGTGACAGAACCATTTAAGAATTCCTTTGTTGATTTACAACATATACTGCTAAAAGCAGGGAAACATCTTCTCATCATTTCCCGTCTAAACCACCACATTGACATCAAGCAGCGATAAAACTGAACAGAACATAACAGATTTGTGCTAGCAGTTAGTTGTAGTAGGCTAACCGCAACAGTTGCCAAGCAATATGCCAAAAATATTTTTCCTTGGTATTGGCGGTTGTAAGGTGCGTCATGTTCCGTAGTGCATGTTCCATTAGTTGCTAGGGAATAATCTGGTTGTGAGAGTATAAGGAGCATGAGATGCCCTACCCGGCATGACCCGGAGTATGTAATAGAGGGGCATGAACGTCCGACACGGCGACTTGGCAGTGGCAAACGGCACGAAAAACCATGGTGGGTCGCCAAGCGGCGTTTGACCTCATAAGTAGGGGTAAGTGAGGTTCTAGTGGTTGAGAAACAAAGAGAGCGCGGAAAGGAGGGGGGTAAGGAAGGGCAAGGTAGCACGGGATGGGGCGAATACGGGTGGCTCTCTTGACTAAGTAGGCATGTATAAGAGAAGGGCAATAATTGTCACATTTTTTTGGTCCGGCAACAATCACACTATGGTATACCACTTTTTGACGCGGTTAGAGGTGCAGACAACATGTAATGATATTATTCAGGACGGCAAGACGTGGCGGGTATTGTTGCTATTATATTTATGAAATTTAAATTGGCTTGATGGCCGTAGAACAAATCCGAGAAGAGATGTAGCCTTGGGTAGGCGAGATGAACCCTTCCGGCACGGAGCACGACCGGCCGAGGTTGGACACCCGTGGTAGCTCACCTTTCATGCCAATCCCCGGACTGCAATGACAGCGTCACTTGCCAACAATGCAGTAAAGGCGATCCACCCTGAGCTTGCAAGTGCTTAGTACCTTCGTTTCGAATTATTCACGGTGCTAAGGAGTGAGGGCATGACATCGCTCCGAGCAAAATGGGTATGTCCTTCTCCCCAAAAGCGATTTACGCGGTTGACTCGTTGCCAATCCGAGTGTTGTGTTGGACTTGCGAATGCGCTTAATGGTTTTGGTTATAATCGAGGCACGCTACCTTTCAGACAAAAAATACGTATAAGTGGATTATACAGTGGAGGGGTGGTTTGGTGTATATTATAGAGGGTCATTAACTACCTGTTATTTTGGATGCTGAGAAAGTTTGTTGCCAACGTGGAAATGCCACGAGCCTTTGCGAATCACCATCAATGATCAATTGTAGGTGTAGGACGTAGTGTATTTGAGTTCGCGCCATTTCCAACGACGCAGTGGTAAGCAAGGACTTGTATTATTTGGCAAGTACATTCTTGCGAGTTAGGTGTGGGGTTGTTGTCTGTGCAATAGTTACATTCATGGATTTAGTTTCTTTTATTTTGCAAGCTAGACTCCAAGAGCGGGATTTGGTGCCGCAATGTAGACGCCGCAGTATTCCAAAATTTGCATATTGTAGTGGCGAGTCAAAGATATTGTGCGCTTGCCTCGATGATGAAAACGAAAACGATTGGATAAGTATTACAAACATCGCCGATCCAATAATGGAGAAATTGGATGGGCTTGTCAAAGCGGTGAGATACACACGAGTAAGGCGAGTCGGAGTTTTGGGAAGGCAATATGATGCAACTAATGCCATTTGCGATCCGGTGCTAGTGCATCTGCCAATACGTTTATAGCACGACGGTCATGCGGTGTGTCCGGCATTTGGTATTCACATAACAATAAAATGCTGACGATATGCATTTCTTATGTTCTCATTTTCGGACATGTTGTTGATGAAACGCCCCATTCAATGCACCCCTGACCCCGCTACGAATTTCGTTACCCGCCACAGTCATGGAGCGACGACCAACACCGCTGCAGTGCACCGACCTCCATGCATAACGGACGTTCTTCCACAAAGCAGATGTGCAACCCGAACAAAAATGAAAATGATTTACAATAATTACCTGCCACACGCTGGTTGTCTCAGGGCATTCTTGCATATGCCATATAGGGAGCTAAGCAGTATACACAATTTAGGGCGGGGGGCTTCCTTGTCCGTGCTCTCCGAAG
>JAPMLY010001835.1:0-37500 GCA_026401115.1 Tetraselmis chui | reverse complement strand
GGTCCGCGGCGCCAAGCAACGCGGTGACGTCGGCCGCAGGAGGAGGCGGCGGCCGTTTGAGCGTTCGGTTGGGCAGCGGCGGTTGTGCCTTGTAGGTCGCGAGTAGCTCCGCGCTGGGCGGCAGCTTCTTGCACCAGGCCTCTTTGAACAGCGGCGACAGCTCGCAGTCGATGCAGAAGCTGCGCACGGGGCGGTCCAGGCTGTGGTGCAGGTACAGCGCGATCTCTTTTTGGTAAAACGCCAGGAACTGCTCCACTCGCACCTGCGCCGGGGGAAAGGAGGTGGGTCAGTCAGCTAGGCACATCGACAATACAGAAGGGGGGTTGGGGGGTGGGGGCAGCTGCCGAGCAACGGGTGATAATAAGTGTTTGTGAAAACACCGAGATGTGAGTGGTACAGAGTGATCATGAACAGATTCAAGATGAGCTTGCAAATGTAAACAGACAGCATCAGATGATGGCGGATAGGCAAGAGGAATGGGGTAAATGTGTGAATTTGTGCATTAGAGGGTGGGGACGGGATAGCTAACGAGTGCACTATCACGCAGACACTGTTGCAGAGGAAATAATAACAAGGAGAGTGTGGAAGGGGCATTCATGGCATTCTGATCTGTGTGGCTTGAGTGTGAGTCTAGCGCTGGAGTACTGAAGAGGAGGGCGGAATGTTCGGGGGCAGCGAGTGAGCGCGTGTGGACCCTTCACAGAGGAGTGATGTGAAAGAAAATGATGGTACTTGTTCATATCACAAAATACGTCAACAGCTGCAAGGCCAGCAAGGCGATTGGTTCAGGGCCGAGCAAACTAAGGGACGACAGAACCTTCGCAGGAGACTTGGAAGGAAGCAGAAAGGGAGAGAGAATAATGAGATAGGGTTAGGCGGCTAATTCTTTATATGTATCAGTAACAGCAATGGAACATGCGATCACTGCTTAGATACACACACACACACACACGAAGAATACACATATAGACACATAACACACACACACACACACACACACACACACACACGCACAAACACACACGCACACATGCAGGCATACATATACACAACGCGCGCGCGCGAGCATTCAGCTACCTCATTGGACGTGACATGGTTTGCCATGAGCGCAGCATCATAGTCGGAGATGGCTTTCTCATGGTATCCCATCGCATGCTGGCAAGCCCCGCGCAGGAAGAGGCATTCGATGCGTTGCTCCGCGTCACAGATGGTTAGCCCGGTGGTGAGCAGCTTTACAGCCGCGCCGTGGTCGCCGCATCCCTGACGCATGGCCGCCATCACGCGATAGCCCTGTGTGTTGAGGGGGCTCCTGGAGTCGAGGGAGGTCCCCTTGCGGAACGCCTCCTCAGACTCCTTAACAGACCCGTACTTGAAAAAGCATTTGGCATCAATGAGTAAGTATTTTCTTCTTACAAACAGTTCGTCAGGCATGCCGTGCACATGAATATCCCTCGAATCGCTGCTATGAACTCAGAGCGCTCCAAGTCGAGACAGCTACCATGCCCATCGGCGAGTGTGTGTGTGTGTGTGTGTGTGTGTGTGTGTGTGTGTGTGTGTGTGTGTGTGTGTGTGTGTGTGTGTGTGTGTGTGTGTGTGTGTTGTGTGTGTGTGTGCTGTGGGAACGGCGGGGCGACTCACCTCTTTGAGTACCTGCCCCATGTTCATCCACGCCTCCCTTAATTTGGGATTCAAGCGCAGCGCCTCCTTATACGCGGCAACGCCCTCCATGATATCACCTTGGCTGGTACGGCACAGCCCCAGCATGTTCCAAGCCTGCGCCATTACCAGAGGCATAGTCACATGAGCCGTGAGCCGCTGAATAGGAAAAGGGGTCAAATAACGAATGGTCGCACGCACACGCATCTATGGGGAATGGATTGGCAGTGTGACGTGGAAAGCACATTGCGTATGCCAGTCGGAACAGAGTTGCACACTCGCATGTGCATGTGCATGTGTGTATGTGTGCGCATGCGGGCGTGCGGTGGGTGGCTGGGTGGGTGAGCGTGAGTTTGGGTGGGTTAGCGTGAGTGTGTGTTGGGCGGGGGGGGGGACGGAGAGTGTGTGTGTGTGTGTGTGTGTGTGTTTGTGTGTGTACTTGCGTGCGGGTGGGTGGGGTGGGAGGTGTGTGTGCGTGTGGCATCCTTTAGCGAGGCCGTGGTTGATTTTGACGTGCGGTCGCAGTGAAGGGGATGCGCGACTTGAGCCACGAAAAACGAGGGTTGTTGCCTGGGACATAGATGGGCACAGCTCGGTGGCAAGGGATAAATCGGAGGTGGCCCGCCGGTAGTCGCGCTGCTTCTGGAAGATCATGCCGCGCTCGAGGTAGATTTCCGCCTGCCACATAACAGCCAGCCACAGCGAGCAGCCCTCAGCCACATATCACTGACTCGGAGCGTAAGTTGTTGGTGGTAAGGAGAATGGAGAAAGCAAATTCAGACTGGCAGAAGCCGATAGGCGTCGTGATTTCAGAAGTGGTATGACGTGATGTGTGTGTGTGTGTGTGTGTGTGTGTGTGTGTGTGTGTGTGTGTGTGTGTGCGCGCGCGCGTTAGTATTGTGGGTGTGCGTGTGTGTATGCGCGCGAGCGAGCGAGCGCATGTGTGTGTGTGTGTGTGTGTGTGTGTGTGTGTGTGTGTGTGTGTGTATGTGTGTGTGTGTTTGTGCGCATACGTTTGCATTGTGTGTGAGCGCGTGTGTATGCGCGCGCATGTGTGTGTGGGGGGGGGGGGGGGTGAGTGGGGGGGGGTGGGGGGGCAATGTTTGCAAAGTCCCGACTGTGAATCAGGGGGGAAACCTTTTGCTCCTGCGGTCCCGTGAGCTGAAGGCAGCGCATGAGGTCCTCCAGCGCCCCTTCCATCTCCCCCAACGCCGAGCGCGCCTGCGCACGCCGCTTCCAGCCGTCCGCAAACGAGGGCTCCAATTCGACAGCGGCGCTAAAATCTTCGACGGCCTCCTTCAGCCGACGGCGCAGCGCGCGCGCCGTGCCGCGAGCCACGAAGGCACCCAATGTGGTGTGGTCGCGCGGTGGATCGGCCTCCAGCACCCCATCAAGGATATCCTCCGCTCCCTCGAGCTTCCCATTGTTTATCTGCACTCAAACGGAATATCAGCAACCCTGCCACCCTCCCCCCGAGCCCTCTTCGTCTCTGCTGTCAGCAAGTGCCACTGCCATTCACTGCAGTTCTCAACATCTATACGCCTGATTGTTTAACTTTAGCACCTCCCCTCCCTGTACCCCCCGCACACGCACAAAATCTTTCACTCGACATCACCACCCTTCGCCCCTACATTTGAGGGGTTCATAAACGCTACATTTGTGATATCCAGTTTTCCAAAAAACTGAATTTAAATCCACCCACCCACCCACCCACCTTCGCCACACACACAATCAGACACACACACACACGCCAACCACACATATACTCTAACCCTAGCAACCGAACAGCGAGTGTGCTTTCAGTTGCCACATAGTCAATCGACTCGACTTCCCTCTCCATTTCTTGCAAGCGCAAGCACCTACACTCGCGCATTATATAGTAAGTGTGAGGTGTATCTCCTCATACCACGCCATCTCCCATCTCCAGCGCTTTGAGAATCCAAACCTAAGTGGACCGGTGATCTTAGTGCTGCAACTCCCTCCGCGTGCTCGCCCACAGACGCTCCGCCATTCGGCTAGTGTCACGTTGACCTACTATATACTGGTACCCCCTCCCCCCCCCCCCCCCCCCCCCCCCCGCGCGCGCGCTTCCGTTTCCAGGGTATAACTCTTTGATCACAAACGATTCGCTAATATGAGTCCGGAACCCCTCTCGGCTCCAGCGCACGTGTGTTTTGTTACCCAATGTGCTGTAAACCTGAATGCCTCACAGACGCAGGTAGAATAAGGGAATGAAGGAGGGACGCTAAGGGTGTAGGTAGGGACGTACCATCGTGACTGCTGAGTTGATGGCATTATTCATGACAGCCACTGTGGGCTTCGGTCGCCGCGGCGTGCTCGTGGATGAGGCCGGGGCCTTTCCGCTGGGCTGAGCTGCCGGAAGTGTCCTGGCGACAGCCTTCATGCCACACACACACACACACACACACACACACGCAGTGGGAAGACAGATTGGGAAGACTAATGGGAAGGAAATAGGAGGGGAAGCGTTGGACATCTGAGTAAACACTTAAGGGCAAGATGAAACGGCTCAGATTGTTGAGCGGATTTCGCTGTTGTGCTGAGGAATGTGCAGCGTCACTTTGCAAGTAGTGTTTCCTACCGTTGCATCATTAGAAGTAGACGGAGAGGGCGAAGAGGAGGGTGCTGGTTCTGCCGCTATGGACTGGCCGGAAGAGGGAGACTCGTTTGCAGAGGGAGGTGGTGATGTGGCGCCAAAGGGGTGGCCGCCCCTGCTCGCCAAGGCGATGCTGTCCCTGTTTCCCGTCTGCATAGCGCGAAGGCTGTGATTCAGCCGCTGCAGGACACTGAGGTCCGTGGCCGCGCTGCTGGCATTCAACCCCGCCTGAAAGGCCGACTGTGCATCGGATGTTTTGTTGAGGCAGAGCAGCAGTTGGCCCAGGGTCAGCAGCGCGGGGGGGTTGGAGGGGCACAGCCGGACCGCCTCCTTCAGGTCCTGCATGCACCCAATCAACCCAGCTTAATGCAAATTCAGACACAATGAAATACATTTCGTCGCCCTGAGACTCGTCCATTTGAGTTAGTGTGTGATGATGCTTGTTCCTAATACTTTTGTAATTAAACACTTTATTAGAAATCATTTGCTACGGATGCCCCGCCGTCGCCAAGGAGAAGCACCTGGTCGAGTAAAGACTGAAAAGGGGCGGTCAGCTGGAAATGTGTGAGCCGTTGAAATAGGGGCGTGTGCGCGTCGATTCTACGAGTGCTGAGTGATCGTGGAGATCGCGAGTGTCGTGCCAATTTACTGTTCTGATGTGTAGTAATGAATATCTAAGGCGACTGCGAAGATATGTTTTTCTCCGTTGTACCGTTCCGTGCGACCTCAGACCTCGCGACAGTGCAACGCTAACTCGTGATAGACGCACGATATACAATAATAGCCCTTTTAGCGACCCGAGGGTGATCTATGTCTGCTCAATACTTGACTAGGATGTACTGACGTCCATCTTCCGAGTATGAAGCGGGCACTGCCTCTCACCAAGAAGCAACAGTGCCGCAAGAAAGAAGCGCCCCTGTTCGACGGTGGGTACAACAGGAGGTTATGCAATCAGGTGCCGAGTGTGGCGTGCCTTTAGTGCCTTGCGATTAAGGTCCAAGCGCTGGTAGCAGCGCCCGCGGTTGAGGAGCAGCGCCGCGGCATTGGGCCCCGGGGCCGCCTCGAGGATCAACGCATCCAGCGCTTTGATCGCTTTACTAAAATCGCCAGCCGCCACGCTCGCCAGGAACTCCTTCGACGCTGCCATTCCTGTGTCAGCGTACAGTGGCGACGAGGGGGCGAAACGAGGAGCTCCGCCCTGGCGCTACCGGTGCTCCCAGAGATAGGGCGAGATCAAGAACAAGAGTCGCGGCGATATATAACACTGACAGGACGTAAATGTGCAGCCTGTGCTGGCTGGAAAGGGCGAAATAGCGAAGTCATCGAAACTTACCGCGCGCTCTGCCACTATACAGTTGGCCGCGACGCCGATCCAGCAAGGAGCTGCTGTACGTCAAAGTGCACATGGACGCGAATCGTTCGCCCGCGCAGCAGGCGGGGTCGCATTTTCAATATCCCCGGTTATTTAAACATTACCGTACCTTCACGAAGTGCTTTTTATCGGTATAAGAATAGATATAGGGCAATTGAATTGCAATATATGTATAATTGAAATATGCGCGTACCCGTGATTGAACAAAGTACCCAGATTCCGCCCAATATTTTCCTTATTCATTCGCTACCCAGATTCCAATATTTCCCAATATTCATTCGCTGATAAAGATTGTGCTTTATTTGGTTGTCGCTAAACAATAACATTCAGAGTACCGTAAAATGTTTTACAATCGTTTTCCGAATCGCGGCGACACCGCTGTTCTTAATAAATCGGCGCCCCCACCCACCCAGGAGCAGATGAGCAGTCCCTCGTCCCGCTACTGGAACTTCACTGGGGACCGACTGCCGACCAGACTGCCCTCTCACCCACCCCTCCCTTTTCATTCTAACATTCATCAATAGAGAGGCTCCGCCATCTCTTTTCCCGTACGCCCCCGTGACACGGGCAGGCTGGCAGCAACCCTGCTCGGATCGGCAACAACCCGTTCCTGATCGTTCCACAGCATACAATACACAGTACAAAATACAGGCGAGGTCACCGCCCAACACCGACCGCCGCTGCTTCGCGCTTTCAAGGACAGCATAGCACATGAACGTGGAAAGCATGTCGCACACAGAAGCAGAGCGATGGGCAGATCTGGATAAGCTGCTCACCCGGCCGGGCAACGTGGTGGGCCCGGGCTTCGAGCCCGCCCCCGAGATCCGCGAGTTCCTTCGCGACGACTGCCGCGTGCTCGTCATCGGCGCGGGCGGCCTGGGGTGCGAGCTGCTGAAGGATCTAGCACTCACGGGGTTCGTCAACATCGACGTCATCGACATGGACACCATCGACATTTCCAACCTCAACCGCCAGTTCCTCTTCCGGTGCGGTGCTATCCCTCCACGCCACAAACGCCTAAAATTTTGACGAAAAAACGCTAAAAGGGCGGTTAGTCGTCGAAATTGATTGAAACACCAACAAACAAATGATTAAAATATGGCACATCGAAACGTACGATTTTCGGGAACGCGGCCGCTTCTCGCATGACTCAGCTTGAGGTGCCATTTGGGTGACGTCCAGGATGAAGGACGTGGGGAAGTCCAAGGCGGAGGTTGCAGCTGAGCGCATAAACGCGCGCGTGAGTGGCGCCAAGGTGTCGGCCCATCACGGCCGCATCGAAGACTTCCCGCCCGCCTTCTACCTCGACTTCCACGTCATCGTGCTTGGGCTGGACTCCCTGGAGGCCCGTCGCTACATGAACACAGTCATCTGCTCCTTCCTGGGTACCGACCCTTCGGCCCTCTTCCTGTCTGCGCCTCCTCGTCGAGCCGTTCTCACTCTGCGTTGCCTAATTTGGACGTACAAAAACTTAAAGTAACGACTTTCAGCAAAAAACACACCTACCTCTTCCCCAATTTTCTACCCTCTCATTCTTTTGCCACATATGGCTCGCATGTCAACTGCTGCAGAGTTTGATGAGGACGGCCAGCCTGACCTGTCCACGCTGAAGCCCATCGTGGACGGCGGCACGGAGGGCTTCAAAGGCCACTCGCGCGTCATCCTTCCTGGCATGACGCCCTGCTTTGAGTGCACCCTCTGGCTGTTCCCCCCTCAGGTACACCTCACGCCCTCTCCCAACAACTTCCCTACCCCCTCCTCATGCCCCTCTTCGATCGCGCACATTTTTTCCCATCCCATGATGCGCATCCAATCAGGGGAATGTGTTGATTTCCTGCAAATGCAACGAATCGTGTTACGAGATCAGAAAAATACATTTTCCAGTAACTTTTTTCATCCTTGCGTTGGCAGCTGACCACTCTACTTTGCTTTGCACTCCATTCGCACAGAAAATCAATATCTGCAGTCTTACAATGCGCGGGTGAAAATGTTTACACAATCTGACTTAGTTGTTTTAAATTTCATTTGATTTTGTGAGTAAAGTCAGCCTGGTTGTTGGATATGCTACTCTCGATAGCGCTCTCCCCGAAGCTGCTGAGCTTCAGTCGCGTCGTCGCGGGTGCTTATTGTGTGGATTGGTGTGACAGACGAAGTTTCCGCTGTGCACGTTGGCTGAGACGCCGCGCAGCGCGGCGCACTGCATCGAGTACGCGCACCTGATTCAGTGGGGCAACGAGCGGCCCGCGGAGAGCTTCAACCCCGACGTGGAGGAGCACATGCGGTGGGTGTACGAAAAGGCGCTGGAGCGTGCCAACCAGCACGGCATCGCGGGCGTCACGTACCAATACACGCAGGTGTGACGCAGCGGCGGTGTCCCTGCTGCCGCGCTTGCAGTTTGGGGGAACTAATGTTTTGTGGACTGCAGATTGTGAGCTGATTCCGGACTTAACCAGCGATAGCATATGACCTTTATTATTAGATTGCTATTAAATACGCATTAGTTATTATTTTCTGCTGGTCTTCCGTGTCATGCGCTCCGTAACTGCGTTACACCATTTGAGCATCTGAGTCTCCAATTTCGGATAATTTATTGGGGTTAGTCTGTCGCAGCAGTTGGTTCCGGGTTGATGTTTCGATTAGTGGAGGTGATGGGTACAATGTTTACATGAAACGTCAAGTAACACATGAAATACCAATTGTTTGTCCCACCCGCGAAAGGGCCTGTTGGGTCCGCTTTTCGATTTGTCAGTGCATTCTTTGTATTTGGGTATCTGAATTTGGAATCTCAAGGTCGACTCATTTGCTAGAACATTTTTCTGGCTGAGATTTAGGGGTTGCAGATACGCTGCAAAATGTACTGTAACACGTTCCTCCTTTGAGATTGGAGCGTGTGCATTTTTGGGAAGATCACGCGTGTGTGTGTGTGTGGGGGGGGGGGGGGGGGGAGAGGGGGGTCAGAGAGAGAGAGAGAGTTATGGGTGTATATATTTATGTGCGTGATTATTGCTCATATGACACACACATATAAATATATTGGGCTTCTCGTTTCGAAAATATATTTGCGTGTTTGCGCATCGTTTATTTGATTTTTTTTTATTGAGCGGTAGCAGAGGGGTGGGTTAGGTGAAGATTGGAGAGTTATGGAAAAGAGCCGCTGATGTTGCACTTTGTACGTTTGACCGGCAGGGCGTGACGAAAAACATCATTCCGGCCATTGCCTCCACCAACGCCATCGTCTCGGCTGCCTGCACACTGGAAGCGTTGAAGATCGTGAGCATGTGCAGTACGGGAATGAACAACTATATGATGTCAGTATCTCCCCTCCCACCTCTCCCTCGCTTGCGGTCCCACGTCAGGGCATAGCCACACACACACACACACACACACACACACACACACACACACACACACACACACACACACACTACACCCGCACACTCACGCACGCGCACACACACACACACACACACACACACACACACACACACACACACACGCGCGCGCGCGCGCACGCACGCACGCACGTACGTACGTACGTACACACAAAGCGTAAGAGCGTATACGCGCACACACACACACACACACACACACACACGCTCACACGCTCACACACGCACGCACACCCATACACACATACACTCACGCACATATTCACGGATATAACGTGCTTTTTGAGAGCACGCTCACCAATACGTATGACTGTCTATGCTCAGCATGATCTTTGTGTCTCACCCATTTCGGCGTCCATTGCATTTGTCGCTGAAATGATTATCGCAACGCGTTGACCCATTTTTTTACGGCCTTTGTTGATCTGCTTTATACCACATTGATAGCAAATCGACTGCCTGTGTCTAATCAAGCCATCCAACCACCACCTAACCTAGCTGCGCGCTAATTCTTTCAAGTTGCTTCGTTCGCGGAAGATCGAAATTGAGGGCGTTAGTCCGAGCTCGACTCGACTAGTTTAGGTAGGCTCGTGTAGTAGCTTTGATCGGAACCTGCGTCCTTGCAAATTTACTGTTAATTGAAAAGACACGCGTTTTACTATCGACTGCGAAAAATAGACGAAAACTGCGTTTATGGTAGGCCGTCAAGTTACAATTCCAAGTTCGCCCTCCCTGACGGCCTGGATTGATTCCGATTTCGGATCCAACCCCTCCCCCCCGCCTCCACCTTCCCCCACCACTATTTGTCTTTTTCCCGATTGCTGAGTCCTTATATTTCGCTGACTGCTCGCAGGTATGTGGGCTCCGCGGGCGTGTATACCCACACTGTGGCGTACGAGAAGGACCCCAACTGCGCCATCTGCAGCGCGGGGCTGCCCCTGGATGTGTCGCCCAGTATGACGTTGCAGCAGCTGATCGACGCGCTGATTGCGGATGAGGACATTGGGCAGCGTATCGCCACGCCCAGTATTAGCTACGGCGAAAAAAACCTGTGCGTTGCCCCCCCCCCCCCCCCCCCCCCCCCCCCCCCTTAAGTTTATGTATCATTGTGAGTACTCTCAACATGCGTGTGTGTGTGTGTGTGTGTGTGTGTGTGTGTGTGTGTGTGTGTGCGCGTGTGCGCGCGTGGATGCGTTTGATTCGAAACCAACTCAGGGGGTGGGTAATAGCCGCTGTGCATAACATGCGGAGGCAGTGAGAAAATTGTACTGTGTGCTTTTAAGTTACGACAGGGTGTGTTCGATCTCAGCTTAGCAAACTACTTATCAACAGCGTCTCATACGCTATGGACCTTAATCTGGTTGAAGTGGTATTGATGTTGATTCAAACAGTGAATTTATTTATACTGTTCATTGAATCTTCGGAACATATGTATTGGAATGGTATTATTATTTTATGTAGTTAATTGTTTATATCTACAATTATGGGCGGTCATTTTGTGTGCGTGTTGGATTGATTCATGAAGCAAGACCCTGCCTCCCCATTGCAGTGTCCGTGTGGGTGGCGCTGACAAGGACCGTGTGCTTGGTGGTGTGGGGTGACAGGTACATGCGCGGCGCGATGGAGGAGCTAACACGTGAGAATCTGAGCAAGTCGCTCTCGGAGCTCGTGGGCTGCGAGGGCTGCACCGTCACCGTCAACGACAAGAAGCTGCCCGCTCCTCTGCGCGTCCGGCTGCGCATGCTCGACAGTATGGACTCTTAGAAGAGAAGCGACGATGTCGCCATCTCCACCTCCATGTATTTCCCCACCCACAGCGCCCCCCTCTTCCCCTTTCGCCACGGAGTCGTCGCCCTGTAACCCAAATCATAACCCCCATCATACCGTCCCATAATGCTCTATTGTCCATCCTCTCGTCGTCCCTGTCCCAGCTGCTCCCCTCCTTGCTACTGCATCGCCCAAAGGTCAGGTAACTCTCCCCTTTCCATCACCTAATCGTACTATCGCCACTTTTACCTTGCAGCCACTCGTCAGCCCCTCTGCGCCCCTCTCCTCTCCGTCTCTTTTGTACTGTCAGCCAGGAAACACTCCACGCCCGCCCCAAAGCATGATTTACCCACACCGTCTGCCTTAGGAATACTCTACCTCTGTGATGCATGGACTAAAACATACGCATGCATTACGCCCGCGTTTCGTCAGACAAACTCCGCAGCAAATCCAGTAACCACACGCACACACTCACCTACGCACAGCTATAACACATGCAACGAATACACACAGCACACACATCGGCACTAGTAACGCACACACACACACACACACACACACACACACACACACACACACACACACACACACACCGGCACAGGCAACACACGCACACACACACACTCTCTCTCTCTATCACACCCACACTCTCTCTCTCTATCACACCCACATACACACACACACACACAGGCACAAGTCACACACACACACACACACACACACACACACACGCAAGCAAGCACAAATGAACCCACCCACTGCCACACACCCGACACAAGCGTGTTTGCGCACATGTAAGCGAACAAACACTTCATCATCAGGCACAACCCGCGAGATCAGCTTTCGATGTGTGCTACGCCATTGGAAAGCACGCCCTCAGGAGTGGAGGTCGCATCACAGGCCAATCATGCGTCTGTTTGGTTACTGAATATTGGGGTGAAATGTGAATTACACCGAGCCTACATGACCAGCCGGACGGGGGAGGCAAAGTACGCGGCAAAGGCCTCTAGAAACTTGGCCACCGCGAGCTCGTCCACAGCGCGGTTGTCGCCACTGATGCTGACCTCCATAAATTCGCGCCCCACCGGCTTCCCACCCTGCAGCACCACCTTGCTCTGCGGCCCGCCCACCGCCATGATGCAGCACTGTGGCGGGTTGATGATGGCGTAGAAGGCATCGGTGCCAAACATTCCGAGGTTGCTGATGGAGAAGGATCCCCCCGTGTACTCTTCCGGCTTGAGTTTGTTATCGCGCGCGCGGGTGGCGAGCTCCTTGACGGTCGCTGATATCTCAGGCAGGCTCTTAGTGTTGGCAGCCCTCACGATGGGCGTTATGAGACCGCCGGGGGTGGCAACCGCGATGGAAATGTCAGCCGCGTCATGTAGCTGCGCGCTGTTGGTGGCCGCGTCCCACGTCGCGTTCACCTCTGGCACCTCCATCAGTGCGAGCGCGGCCGCGCGAACTACAAAGTCGTTCACGCTCACCTTACTCCCTTGCGCCTTCAGCGTCGCCCGCATCTCCGTCACCGCCGCGAGGTCCACCTGGGCCACACCACACCACACCACACCCACCGCCTTCAGTCCCCTCACCGTGACGCAACACACACACACACACACACACACACACACACACACACACACACAAGCACAAACGTATCGATTTCGCAGCCCACCTGCATGCGCATGTACATCGCAGGGATGGTGGTCTTTGACTCCAGCAGCCGACTTGCGATAACGCGTCGCATCTGTGACACGGGCACATCCACGTATTCCAGGCCGCCCTCCGTCGACGAAGGGGTGGGGGCGCTGCTTGCAGAGGAGGGAGGCGGCGCCTGCTTGGGAGGTGTCGTCTGCTTGGGGGTGGGTTTGGTGGGGGAGGGTTTCGTGGTCTCCGCCTGTTTTGCTCGCTCTTTGGAAGGAGGGTTGGCGACCGCCTCCAGCGCGTCTCCCTTTGTCACAATCCCCTTCGGACCTGTTCCCCAGACGTCCTCTACCCTGATGCCTGCGCCTGCAAGCAAGAGACGTGCAGCAGGGCTTGCTCGCCCGGCACGAGAGCGGTCTCCAATATCGGCTGGTGTATCATGGGCAGGTGCGTCACCAGGTGAGGTGGTGGTTGTGGTGGAGGTTGTGGTGGGGGTCCAGCCCGCCATCTTTGCGATGTCCTCTCGTTCCTCGACCACAACCGCAAGTGGGGTGCCTGTGGGGATGTCCTTCGCCCCCGCTTCTACCAGCAGCGCCGCAATGAAGCCGTCCTCCTGGTTCTCAAACGGCAGCGTCGCCTTGTCCGTCTCGATCTCCGCCAACACCTGCCCCGCAATGATCTCATCCCCCGCTGCCACACTCCATGACACCAGGTTCCCCTTCTCCATCGTCGGCGATAGCGCGGGCATGTCCAGCATCTACGCAACCCCAAGCACGCCGACATCAGCTTATCACCACCTCCCCTGCTCGTGACAATGCATACATCTCAAGAACAAATGTGTTTTTTGTTTAATTGTTTTTAAATATGGAGGAAACGGGGGAGACCTACCTTAAATGCCACGCCAGGAGGCGGAGCAGAAGAGTCAGGGGCTGGTGGAAGTGATGTGGCGGAGGAGGGTGGGGTAGGAGTGGCTGCCCCTGCCGTCCCTGCCTCGGCGGTGTAGGAGGCGAAGGCGGCGACCTGCGACGCCTCTTCGACGACGATAGCGACCACCTCCCCTACCGCCACGTTCTGCGCCCCCTCCGCTACCAAAATCTTGGCGATGAACCCGTCCTCCTGGTTTTCGAACGCCATCGTCGCTTTGTCTGTCTCTATGTCCGCCAGCACGTCGCCCGCGCCGATCTCGTCCCCCTCCGCCTTGTACCACTTGGCCAGGTTGCCCTGCGTCATCGTCGGCGAAAGGCTCGGAAACTCCAACCGCTGTGCCACGACACAGCCACGCGCGAGCGTCAGGTGCAATCAATAATCCGCTGTCGAAACGCCCCCTCATCTATCGCGCCTTGTCCCCATCTCGTCATCGGACGACATATTCGCGGAGTCGTCGACGAGGAGGCCGAGCCGATGCGGAGTAAGAAAAATAATAGAACAACATAAATAAATTATGAGAAATAACGCAGTACGCACGCCGACGTGCTCGTCAACTCGACACCAAACGAAGCAGGCCAAACGATGGAGCGCCACAACTTCGCGAGTCGCTGACGGGCTGCGTATATGCCAAATTTCTAGTCACTGTCGCTACTGGTACTGGTTTGCTGAGCTCCCTGGCCAGAGCAGAGAGGCGGAGGCGCGGGGCGGGGTGCAAGATATCGCAGGCGAATAACAAGGGTTTAGGTGGGCCTCTGCTCCTGTGACTGTGGAGTTGTTCGGACAGCATGATGGAGCACGGAGCACCGTACCGTGTGCGGCGGGTAACTACTCATCCATCGCACTGCGGTCGTGTTCACGCTTGGAAGCCTGCAGGCGTGAACGGCATCAGAGTTGGAATTAAAGCTCGCGCTTGTCCCGAAGTTGTTGTGACGGAAACAGCAACACCCCTAAATCAGTGAGAGAGGTGAGTCAGGTCAGGCGCAAAGTACTGGTGTACTGCCGCGCTCACCGATGCTGCAGGTATCGAGTGCACAAGGACACCGCGGCAGCCGCTGAACCCGCTTTACTCGTGGTAGCTGCTGCAGCAGCTGATGCCTGTGCTGCCAGCAAGCGCGTGGCAAGGCGAGCAGCCAGCATCGTTACAGGTTCGCGCAGTCACGGAGCGCGGTCGGTACTGGTAGGGACTAGTGACGAATGAACTGTGCCGGACGACGAGCAACCCTCCTCATCAATATATTTCGGGTACCGTACCGTTCTGCTCGGGCACAGCCCGAATTGGCGGCGTTTTATTTGCTGAATTGGCGGCCCAGCATCATTTATCTCTTCGCGGTCGTCGTCACTTATCCCTGATTTCCCGGTCATTATATGGTCTTATTGCTGATTTAACCGTTTTAGAAACTGAAAAAGAGCAAGTAGGAAAAACCCCCACAGGCCTAAGCCCGAGGAATAGGAAGGCGCGCCACAGCATCAGCATTGCCCTCCTGCAAAGCGTCGCGAAGATAGGAACCTAATGTTCCATGAATTCTCGCCGCATATCCGCCAAAAAACGTCGAAAGGGAACATAAGTAGATCGACGCACAGAATGTTGCATGCGGACATAACTGTTAGAGCGCAATGAACGGGAGTCTACAACACCCATGCCATGGAAGCAACGAAGTGCCACCAAAATAGCCATGCGATCAATCAACCCAGCCGTCATTATAGGCGCCAATCGGCCCCCATCCTCCAGAGCCTAGTGGTAGTGGTCATGGGCCGATTGAACTAAAGGCGTGCCAAGCAAAGCGGAAGAGCGGAGTTCTGCAACAAGTTTGCCATGCTCATCCCCCAATGCAAGACTGCCCGGGAGTGGGAGACGAGCACCTATATGAGGAATATTGGTGTTCGTGCGAGCACTTGTGACCGTCACATCAACAAGATGACGGTGTGGATCCTTGGGGTCTAACCAACTACATCCCCATGTCGATCTCGAGAATTTCCCGATCGAATACGGCGGACATCCAACCGCAGGTCCCGCCCCTTAGTAGCCCCCGCTTCCATCGTGAACTCTTCAAGCTCGTGGACAATCCGATCGTGGAGCCGAATGACGTATCAAGAGCACGGGCACCGGGGGATGTGGTCCACAAGCATAGCAATTGTGGAGCGTTCACCCGACATAGAGGTGCCCGATACCGTCGACGAAGATAGTTCGTATTTTTTCGCCACCGCCCATCCGGTTGGCATGTCTTGGCGATTCCCTTCATTTTCGCGCCGCGCATGTCACCCTATGAAAGGTGCACTGCTTCGGGATGCCCGTCATGTACCCTCATACTTGTCAACCCTCCCCCCCTCCACACCTAATTCCCTTGGGTATGGTTCTCCCTTGAACTCTATTGGGGTTTATTACGTTGATCATGTTAAAGTATCTCTATCAACTACTACGCACCAGTCACCCCAAGAAAACGTGGCGTCTAGCTCAGATACGCAGTATTCCTATACGCGTGAAAAAAATTACAACCTTTTGAAGCTCAATCCAACAGCCCCGGTGCCCCCTCCCTCTTGACAACTAACCGTTACCATTATCATTGTACTTATAGTCGGCGGTTGCCCTAATATCTACATCTTTCCTAACGATAAAAACAGCCCATGCGGCTATTGCGTTCTTCCAGAAAACAAATACGTTCAACCGTCTCCCGACTTTATCACCGTGAGCAAATCTTGTTTGAGCCGCGGCAAAACTCAGGATTGGAGTAGCCCCTACTAGGCGAAAACGGCCGCCTTTCCAGTGGATGCTTTGGTATACACTCCATCTTATAGCCGCCCCCCGTACTATCATTTAGTAGTCGCTACCCTATGCGTAATCACTTTCGGGGCTATGTATCGTTTTGATGACGTAGCTAACCTGGTTTTGTCAAATATCACATTCACGTAAAGCGGCTCCCTTGTTGTTGCTTTAAGAAAGCGTAAAAGTGACTAATACCGTCAAGGTACCTCAGTAGCTATCGTTGCTAGTACTCAAGGGGCCACTTGCCCGGTCCTCTTGCTACGCCGCATGTTAAACCGTGTGCCATGCGGGGTTGGCAAAGACGACGCCATACATTTGCTTCAAGGATTCCTTAGCAATTACGTTCGAGACAAGGCCGGTGATGCAACAACGAATGGTTACATGATTTCCTTCGGACATTACACATGGTTCCTTGGCCAATGGTTAGGTATTATAATTGGAATCTCCGCTGAACAATTCGTGTCGGTCTATGGCTCCCACTCGGTGACTCGGGCCGAAGTGGAGACGCCTCCGCCGCCGCGAACGCCAACATTCCCACTGAAAGATGGTGCCATCACAGCATGGGATCCAGCTCCCGTACTTCATTGCTTAACTATATGTATCTCTCTAGTTCTATCATATCATTTGTCTCCCTAGCGATTATGCGGGACCCGGACAATTACCCAAATGAAAGAATAGCTAATTTGTGGTATGTTCGTGATGATCCAGCGCACGTGTCAAACACACATGTACTAAATGACACTGCGCATGAGCCCACAACAATTCATGTCGTAGAAGGGGTCCCAAACATTTGGTTGCGTTGGGCTGATCCCCAATAATAATTTGGCCGTTATTAATCGCTTTAACATATGTAAATACCATAGACACACGACCTATGGCTCCGCCGATCTTGCTGAACTTTCGGTCTATACACTTTAAGCTTACCCAACAAGTTAGTTGTCGTACTCGGTACAGCTCGATTTTGTGGTGCAATGCGTAGAAGACGGGGAGTTTTCTGCGAATAGTGGAAGGAAGCAACACGAACTTGTGATGTACTGCGCAAGGTAACGGAGCGCAGAAAAAACCCAGTTTTCTACACGCTAAGCACCATGCCTTCTTAAGGCTGCGACTCGTGGGTCGATCGTCATTGTCCTCGAGCAACACTGACTGGTAATATTGCCCCCCCGTGCCATGGCGTATGGATGGACTAACTTAGAAGTTTCTAATAACGTGTGCGAATTTCCCCTTTAAGGATACGCTAGCGCGAGAATCAACGACACCCTTGTTTTGCAGGTTTGGTATAGATCAATGTACGACACCCTTGGAGGTTGCGTCACCCCGGCGGAACGCCACACCATACTACTCCTTGTAACTACATCCCCTTAAATCTCCCGGAAGATTTAGGACGTGGAGCGTGGTGAGCACGTACGGAGGTTGAAGAGAAGAGAGACAATACTATGAGAACAACCTCGCTAGAGGAGCAATCATACTTGAAGCACTTCTTTTGAAGTGGCCCGTATTGTAGTAGACCTTGAGACTGTGGACGACAACATACACATTAATTGCCATCTAGATTCCTTTCTTTTCTTCAACCAATACATCCCGGTGTTAATCTGGCCACCCCGGTAAGTAAACTCTGAGCCTACCCAACAAGTGAGTTGTCGTATCAAGTCCAGTCGGGTTGCATGGTGCAATGCGTAGAAAACCAAAGTCATTTTCGCGGAAACAAAATGCTGCTTGTTATGTATGTATGGGTACGGGTATTCATACTTTAACGAAAGACTTCCATAAAACTTTCTTATACATGTCATGTAGCAACGGCCTCACCGCATGGATGCATGAGCATGCTTGTCACCATCCGCGAAATGTGGCTTTTGGTTACACATGAGACGCACATAAGTGAGTCAAACCTACTTCCGATGTCTATCGCCCATGCGCCCCTACCATGAATGCCGACCCCAACGAACATACGGTAACCTATATATCCATGCCATGGCTTCGATGAAGACATCAGCCTCGCCACGGATTCCCCTACCAATATTTTCATCAAATTACATAAGCTGTCCCTTTTCAATGAATACACCGGAATAGCCGTTAATGTCGAAAAGTGTTGCATCACACGGGCCTTGTAGAGTAAACGAACCGCCCTTTCCCTTGCCAAATGCTCTTTCCTTGTGTCCCGCCTTTAAAGCCATCACGTTTTTGTCCGAGGTTGTAACTTCCCCATATCCACAATTGATCCCTCGGAATCCTACCGAGTCCTCGGGGTCGACTCAACACTGCCCTCACATTCACAAATCACTGCCAAAACTCAAACGCACAAGCACAGCCCTCATTGCCGCTCTATCTATCTCTATATTAACGCTTTTCTCATGAGACAGTCTCGCATAATCCGCGTATAGCGTGGACTTCTCATCGGCATACACTTAACTCTCCAACTCGGCCTCTACAACGACTTTCAACTCAACATCCTCGAAGGGCAAATCTGCAAGGCGCTCCGCTCTGCGGTATCCTCGGTACGCAACCTTCCCCGCACACCCATTGACATCGGCTACGGTCCCCCCTCCCCCAAAACGCACGCATCATAACCCACTGTCTGCCACATGCAGAAAATCATGAACACCCAGGGGTACGGCGCCCACATGGCCCGCACCCGTATGCATACCATCTCCACCCAATACAATAAATGCCCAACATATTGAAGCCATCCTGTCCCGCGGATACACCCCACCCATCCTCCGTTGCATCATCCGAGCGCAATGCAATGCCGGCACTCTATTCCGCAACGACCCGCTCTCTCTCCTACTAACCCCATGGCCAATTCGCCACCACCCTCCGAAACCACTTCACCAACACGACGACACCCTTCTTGCCTTACTCCGCACCAACGCAACACAAATCACCGACCCACACACATTCAAACAAGCCTACTGCGACTTCTCTCCCCGCACACCCACGTGTCCCTCCTCTCCCGCCTCCCTCTCCTTCGGAAAACTTCAATCACTGCATGGCCACAACTTCTCTCTCTTTCTCGCGCCTCCGACTCCTCGGTCCTGGTCCAACCATGCAAAATAGTATCCATCCTTGAAGACGCAGCCGACCTCCTCTCAGTACTCACACGCCTCCTAGCCACCGTCCTCACGGAACCCCCTTAACACCATCCACAACTACCTACCCATCATCCAACTCACCCCCAAGCATGCAAAACCATCCACCCCAATCCCTCCCACTTGTCTCCCACGCCCTTCCCCCAACCTCGGCAACCCCCCTCCTTCTCTCACCTCCGGCATGCGCCTCTCCCTCTCCGGCACAGCCTCGAATACTGCCCCCCTCATTCTCATAGAAGCGGAACGCCTCTCGCCCTCGGAATACCTACCCCTCTTGCGACGTCACCCGCATCCTCTCTAAACACACGGACTTTGAATACGGTCAAACTCAGCACATGGTTGAAAGAGCACCGGAACGCCTCAAGGAATTGTACATCCAACTTTAGCTCGACGACGGCTTCCGCCTCCTCTCCTCTACCCCCGCTTCTGTACGACACCCCCCCCCTCACAATGCTCAATGTGCCATGACCATCTCCACCCCAAACACACTCTCCCATACAACACGTACCTGCACTTTGCAATCCACTCCCATAACCGCCTTGCCCTATACCCCGCTTCATGGAGATACGGCAGGTGTGACTGTGGTCAAACACACAACCTCACTCGGCTACGCAACGTCCAAAGGGCTCCTTGCTTCCAACACCACGAAACCACCAATGCGATCCTCTCATGCCCCACTACACTCACTCTTGTGAGTAATGTCATGTCGGAGTACAAATAATTGTAGGGCCCGTTCGTATCGCTACTAGTTGCATTCCGTACACTCAAAGGAAGTGAACTCCCGCACTTGTACGTCCAATGTAATTAGCTCAAGTCCTAGTACAACACCAACGTGCTTGTTGGTGAGATTAACTAAACGGCACGACGTGCGTGATCACGTTTGCGCCCGAGGCGACAGTCAAGACGTATAAGACAAGCTTCCGAGGGTCACGTGACGCTGCAAGACTGAATTTGAGAGAGGTTGGGCTACTTAAGCCAACGCAGTGTAGGGAGGAGACATGCCACTTTTCTAATTTTCTTTGTAATTCCATTATATGTCAAACGTCCCACGTCATACAACCCATTTCGGAGCATGGCCCATGTCATGCGGCCCACGTCTGTCATCCAACTCACGTCGGAGCGGCCGGTTTGGCGCTGAGCTCCGCTATCCGTTTTCATACAACGCAAGACGCTCTTGTGCGCGGGGGTACTTACGACAATGTTCCGATGGAGCCGACCACGTACGGCCGGGTAGCGACTGCTATGACCACAGCGGTGTCCGCTTGGCCTAGAGCACCGGACGGAGACGACGGCGATAGCGAACCCATATGGTCGTTAGAGCTCGATTTGTCGTGGGCGCGCTTGGATGCCACGTGCGGTTCTCATACTCTCGCCGAGTCCGAGCCCCTCATACCCACGGGCTTAGCGGTGCTTCCCTCAACTGTGGCCCGCGCAGGCTGCGTAGCTTATACCCGATCAATCAACGAGCACATTACTCGGCCCCTTAATTGTTTGCCTTCGTTCGTTCCCCTTTCCGCGTTTGCCACGAATATCCTTCCAAAGCTACAAGCCGACAAATGTGAGTACGTCAACTTGCTTCGCTTCGCTAAAATCGCGCCCACGTTTTCTGACCGCGCTCGGGCGGAGTCTAGGCGTATTGCGCCCCGTCTCGACCACGATGCCCTTGCGTTTTTAGCTTCGAACACGCCTACAACGGGCCGCCTGAGCGAGCTCGTCCGTGATGAATTCCTTAAACGCTACGACGCCGTCTTTCGCGTCGCGGTGTGACGCATCGCCGGTATGCCATCATCCCGCATCCTCTCCGCTCTACGTTCCCCTTCCGCTTGTGCTTCTTGCCATCTCTCGATATAAGCTACGCGGGCGGGTGCATTCGAGTCGGCGAGTGTCGACATGTCGGATGACGCGTGGGCTACTGCATTTGCTGACTACTTGGCTCGATGCGGTGGAGATGATTCGGTCAATACCTCTCACTCTTGGTTAGTAACGGCCCTTGCGGATATCATCTCCAAGGTTCGTGTATGGCGCATTTGGTGTTGGCGTCGAGATTCTCACATGTCCCACGATGTTAGTTCAACTCCTTAACGGCAACGACGGCCTCCTTGCGGTTTGGATGTTTTGCACTACCACGGGCGCCCGCCGGCGGCGCAGCGGCGGCGGCCCCGGAAGAGGGTGCGCAGGCCCGTCGGCACTTACCCCCACCTCCTCGTGGTGGGCGATGGTTTCCCTATAGCTGTGCCATGCTTGGCGCGGTTTGGGGCTAGGCGGGGTGAAATCCCGCGACTGCAATCCGCGGATCGTCATTTGTCGGAAAGCCTTAGTACGCATGGCTTTTAAAGATTTTATCATATGTACACCAGCGTCAAGATCTCCCGCTCGACTTGTCCGATATTTCTTTTCCGATACTCCTAACATGCTCTCATGTTCACGGGCGGGACATGTATTTGATGACTTCATTGGCGGCGAGGAGGGTACGGGCGGATCTATGTTGGCGGTGGACGTGGGAGTTTGCGGCGGGCAGCCGAGAAGCAACGCAAGGGCAAGGCGTTCGCTGGCAGTCGACCAACCATGTGAGCCTCGAGTCTCCCTTGGGGGCGAGGTGAAAAGATACAAATGCCGGAGAAGAGTCGCAGCCAGAGGAGCGACACGGTCCGGCGGGGGGGGAGGGGGGGGGGGGGGGGAGGGTCTACAAGATCGACCGTCGCCCGAAAAGCGAGGTACGGGCCTACGGGGGGTTTTCAAATTAATATCTCCGTATCCAACATTTTTTGCGGAGCGGCGACTCGATCCGCGTGTTCAACCAACCCCTGCCCTAGTCGGTACCCATCTATTGACATGCTGCCTTAGGCAGTGTGCCTAGGGCTATCGCAACATCACTTTGCTCTCACATGCGCCCCCCTAGCAGCGTAAACCACCGGGGAGGGTACGGACGGACGCAATGCGATTAGACAAGTGTTGGGAAACAGTCGGCTACGAACCGGGGGCATGAGAAAACTCTGGCACGGGGGGAGGAGCGCCAGCCGGATATCGTATGAGGCTATGGCCTACTCTTTTTCTCAGCCCCCGAAAGAGGAGGGGAGCTTAGGCTAGGTGGCGAGCTGCGACGGGAAGAGCAACGCTTATCTCGGACAAGCGTGTTCGTGGATCGTGACGGGACCATCGACGACATGAGCGAGGGGTTTTTCGCCTGCCTTTCATCCCCCAAGCTCTTGCACGACCGGAGTCGGACATGAGGAGAGGTCAAGTAGGCTTGACTCGACAAGTACAAGTGCTAGATGGCCAACGTGGTTGATCTGCGCTCTCGAGCGGTTGGAGCATCCCGCGTATCGTGGAGACTAGCGACAAATACTTCATACTTGTATATGCAGTCACTCTTTGCAAGCGTGATTTAGACGATACTGTTATTGCCATTGTAGAGGTTGGGATCAATGGTACATGGCGTAAATCCTTAAGTACAGAAGAGACCTCCAATAGGTCGGATCACAATGGACACCCGGAGACAGCGGCCGTTAACTCCGAGTTTGTTGTGAACAATTTCATTTCATTGCACTACCACGGCACCCGAGGCTCCAAACTTGCTATTGATGCCGTGGTTTCCGGTTTGTTCGGCGTTTCTAGTCCACCATCTCTTGAACTTTCTTTAAGCCGTGTTGAGAAGACCAAGTCTGAAAAGTACTCGGAGGGGATGAGGAGTCGTCGATACATCCGCTTCATTCCCTTTGCGGTTACGGAATTTGGTGCTCTCGGCGGCCACGCCACGGCTTTTTTGATGAAGTTTGCCAGGCAAGCAGCCGCCTCTACTAAAGGGATGCACGTGGGCAAGTTGTTGGCCTCTTGGCGCCGAAAGTTCTTTGTGAACATTGTGGAGACGATAAGGAATGATAACACTGTCGTGGTGACATTGAACGTCATCCCACCTTTAGCAAGTGCAAAACACTTGCCCATCAGAGGACACGCACACCATGTGATGAGCACGCGCAAACTTTTGTTCTGAGCCATTAGATGACATTTAACGCTAATTTTTTTGCCACTATCATTACAATTATCATTTGAGGCTTATCATCTTGTAATGTTGAGTCATAGCAATCCTATCACGACAATACACGCTCGACATAGCAACATAGTTGAGTAGCAACTTGATTACTACTATACAACACCATGTTGCTCAACACTCCCCCTTGCTACTCTAGCAAACCCATGATCGCGTTGCACAACTTAATATTCCTAACACTCGCCAATGGTATGCTTATACATCAGCAAGCATTTCCTCCGTCGCATTGTATCATCAGACCTCGAAGTTTCCGCTCTCCACCTTCTCCCGACAAAAAGTGGTACCTCACGTCCATGTGCTTACTACGTCCGGCTGCCGTACAATACTTGTTGAGAGCAATGCAACCTTGACTGTCCTCATGGATGGTGATAGCAAAACCGGGGTCTTAGTGGAGCTAATAAAGCAGTTGCTTGAAACGCCTTGCCTCTTGAGTAGCCGTGGTTAGCGCCATGTACTCAGCCTCCGCTGTCGAAAACGCTACGATTTGTTGGCAATAATTGTTCCAACTCACAGATGCACCGTTGAGCATGAACACGTACCACGTGCGAGAACGCCACCCATTCACATCATTGGCATAGTTGGAATCCGACCATCCCACCAATTTTGTTGAAGGTGTAGCTCCATACATCAACACGGAATATACGGTTCCCTTGACGCAGCAGAGTACCCTCTTGGCTTGCTCCCAATGTGACTGAGAAGGGGCGAACATGTACATGCTAAGGTGGATGACGGCTATGGTGATGTCGGGCCGTGTGCTGACGGAAGCGTGGAGCAAGCTGCCAAAAAAGCTTTGGTAAGGTACTAAGCTGGGAGGTAGCTTTGACGCCGGCGTTTCCTCCACACAATTACTCAAAGCATCGACTGCCATGGGTGAGCCCACTAGCTTGCAATCCTCCATGTTGAAGCGCTCGAGCATATCCAAACATACTGCCGCTGGCCAATTTTGATGGTGTGGCTGCCACATTCACGCTCCACTATCATGCCAAGCAACCAAGACACCATACCCAAGTTTTTCACGTTGAACCTCTTGTCGATGGCCGTATTGAGCTCAGCGATGAAGCTACCCGTTGGTCCAACAATGATATTGTCGTCCACGTACAAGGCCAAGACATAGAACTCACCCGCCTTTCAACAGACGTAAATGCCGTCATCCACCTTGGGTTCGCTAAAGCCATAGTCCTTTTTCCATGCCGTGATTTGAACACCCTGTTGTAAGTAATACCGCATACGTATTAGTTGCAGATAGCTACTGTAAGCTACTCTAGATATGATTAGTACATGTCTAGATCGGACATACCGATAAACTGTTTGACTCGGTACAGAGCTGTCGCTAGGCTACAGCTCTCACACTTCTGTTGTCCCGACACCACGCCTGTAGGCTGGTTGTCGCCTTAACTGTTCCGTTTGCGGGACTGTGACTGTAACTACGTTTGCGTACGTTATCTTCCACACTAACTGTGTTTGCATGGTTCAATAGGTTATGGGCCCCCGCCTCACGTCACTCACGCGCGACAACCTGGTTCGGCGAGCTGCGATCGACAGCTCTCCCGCAGAAGGCAAGTTTCTATAGACACCTAGTACTTTCAACCTGTAGTCGGCGGTATCGCCAGTATAAACTGCGATTTTTAAAACCCGCCACCACCCTCTTAAGCCAGCCACCCGCCGGAGATAGCCAGCCAACCACACCGACGCACTCGTCGTGTGTGGACAGGGTGCACACAGGTCCAAGCTGGAGAACGGGGGGGTGCACTGTCGGGTGAATACGCATCCACAGGTCGCACGCCAGCCGTAGCTTACCTTTTATTTTTATTTTTATACTAGCCTCGCGCATCAGCCACCAGCGCAGCGCTCCACCTGTCCTGGCCTTGGCCTCGACTTGTGCCCCACACTGGGTGGAGGATACAGAAAAGGTGCTCTGAGACACCCCGGGGCTACAGGCCGAGGGGTCGGCGGGCATCAGGCCGTCTCTTAGCATACCGCTGTTAGGCACGAGTCCGGCTAGCGGTTTTTACCGCTGCCTGTTTTTTCCTTCAGCTCTTTCTTTTTTTTCCCTCTGTCGAAATGGAGCAGAAAAACCCGCCTGATTCACCTGCTGATTCCCCTGAGTCAGGCTCTCACCAGAGCACCCTCGATCACCCCCCCGATACTCTCGCGCTGCTCGTTGCGCAAGTGGCGAGCTTAACTGCTCGTATCGACTCGCAGTCGGCCGAGGGTGCTGTCGCTGCTGCGGGTGCTAATCCGCACCCCCCTGTAGCTCAGCGCCGCCACGATGCCCCACTCGAACCCGTCCGGCACAGCCACGACGGTCACACCCTCCACCTGAGTGACCATACCCAGCCTGGTTTCGTAACCCCGGACGCAGAAACACTCTTTCCTGCTGCAGCCCCTGTTAGCGACCCCACAGTCGCACAGCGCCGCCACGATGCGCCCCGCGAGCCCGCGCGTGCCGAGGCGCACTACGACCCCTCGCGTCACGCCATCCGGGTTGATCACCTCCCACCACCTCCCCCCTTCCCCCACGCCGGATATGCCCTTCACCACCCCGGCCCCCATATCACGGAGGCGCCCTCTCATCTCATCCCCCCCTACCGTGACCACCCGCACTCGTACGGCCCGCCGCGTCCCATGGCCGGCCGCTCTCCCTTTCCCGGTGGCCCACCTCCTCCCTTTCATGGCCGGCACTCTCCCCCACTCCAACATGGCGACCCCAACCCCCGGGGCCGTCGTCGCCCCACTATCGACCCGGTGGTCATCAACCGGGCGGCACACGAAGCCCCCGGCTTCGACAAGGACGCCCTCAACCGGTCCATGAAGATGTCGGTCCCCGTCATGTGCCCGACCACGGACTTTAAGCAATGGAAGAGGACCTTCCTTAATTTCCTCTCCATCAAGGCCGCATACCTCATTCCTCAGCTGGCCATCCGCGACTCCGGCGTCTGGCTCGACGAACAAGCGCAACACTACGCCTACACGCTGCTCCTCCATGCAGCCAGCGCGAATAAGCGCGCTGACCAAGCCATGAAATGCGTTTCTCCAGCACGCCCAGACTGCGCCGCTGCCGCGTGGGACATCCTTTGTGAACGCCTCGACTGTCGGTCTTTTGCTCGCTCCTTGTCCCTCTTGGACAATCTCACGGTCAGACAGCGCCCCGGTCAGTCACTCAGTGACTATGTCCACTACATGCGCCAGACCTTTGACGAGTACAACGACACATGCCAGTTGGCTGATGGCTCCGTTGCCATCCACCCCCACCACCTCGGTCTCCTCATGCTGCGCGGCATTTCTAGCAGCGGCCCACACGGTCAGGCGAAGCAATGCGTCATCAACGCCTTCGACACGGACTACATCATGTCGGCTGATGAAGTTATGGCGAGCATTCTACACCTTGCGCACAACATGGAAGACAACCCTGCTCCGGACGCAACCGCTCCGGACATATCACCTCCTCCCATCTCCGCGTTCGTCGCTGCGGGCCGCGGCTCGCACAGCGGTCGAGGCCCACCACACCGTAACCCTCGCGGCCATCGACCCAACAAGTGTGGCGTTTGTGGCAGCCTCCACCATCTCATGTCCGCGTGCAATGCCACTGATGACGCTATTCTTAAGTGGAATCTTGCCAAGCGTAGGCTGACAGTCCAGAAGTACGGCGCCGCCGACGGCACCCCCTCTGCTCACGCTGCGCTGCTGAGCGACGTCCCTGCCGACGACGCCCCCGCCGATGACACCGATTGCCTACCCACCTTCGCGGACTGCGTTGATGACGACGCTGACGACGAGGTGAGTGTCCCATTCAGCTCTGTGGCATTCTCCTCTTCCCTCGCCCCGGGTCGTAATCTGTCAAAGTTTTGGGTCGTTGATTCCGCCTGCTCGATTAACCTCACTGCGTTCCGAGATGACTTCGTGAAATTCACGCCCCCCTCCACTCCCTCTCGCGTGGGCGGTGTCGGCGTTGACGTTAAGGGCAGTGGCTCAGTGCGACTTTCTGTCAGACTTGCCTCTGGCCAGCTAATTCACCGCACTGTGTATGCACTCTACACCCCTGACCTATCATCTCGTTCAGCACAGCGTATCGGCAGACTCCTTAGTGTCAGCTGGATGCAAACTCACAGCGGTTGTGAATTCATATTCCCCTCCAACTCTGACACTGGTTTGCTTTTGGTACCCACAGGCATGGGTATGCTAGAACCGTCCGGAAACGGTCTCTACCTCCTTCCCCACCAGCCGGCCCTCCCTTCCAGCCCATCCGCCCCGCCGGCACTTGACCCCTCACCTCAGGTTGCCCTTACTGCCCAGTGTGATCCCGTCCTATGGCACCGTCGATATGGCCACCTCAACATGCAAAGCCTTCAGGCCCAACATACTCACGGTGTCCCGACTAGCCCTGTGTTAACTAGCGCTGTAACCAAAGTTTCGTGCGACTCTTGTCTCCTTCACAAAGCCACAGCTGCACCACGCAACACAGCCGCTTGCGCGAAGCCATCCCACCCCCTCCTCAACCTGTCCGCTGACCTCTGGGGCCCGGTCAATGTCCCCTCCCCACATGGCCTCCGCTACTGCTTGCTCGTCATCGACCACCACACCAACTACATGTGGGTGCGGTTCCTTAAGTCTAAAGACGACGCATGTTCGGAATTGGAAACCATCCTCTTGGACATCAAACACCTGCATGCCCGCCATCACTCCCAGACGGGCGCGTTCGCACCGGTCCTCAAATTTGACTCTGACTCTGTGTTTGAAGCTGCTGTCACTCGCCAGATGTGCGCACACCTCGGCGTCGGGGTACAGTTCTCTGCCCCATACGCCCACCACATGCTCGGCAAGGCCGAACGTCCCTGGCGCACCATCCGGGACAATGCATCGGCGATGCTCCACAACATGGCCGTTCCCAACTCCATGTGGTCGTGCGCTGTCAGCACAGTTGTGTACCTTCGCAACCGCACGTATAGTCGCTCGGTCGGACCTCATGGGGGCGTCCCCCTCACACTCCTTACGTCGTCAGTGCCCAACGCCTCCAAGTTCCGCGTCTTCGGCTGCGCCGTTTTCGCCAAGGTCCCCGACAAACAACGTCGGAAACTCAGTGAAAAAGCATTTCGCGGCGTCATGGTGGGCTATCCCCCTGACGCACCCGGGTATCGTGTCTACAATCCGGAAACACGTCGCATCACCACTTCCGTACATGTTGTCTTTCAGGAAGACACCCCAGGCTTCGACACACAACCCTCCGTCGACTCGGCCATCACCGACTCTTCGGACGACGTCCCCGCAGACTCACCCCTATCCCACCCCATTGACCTCACATCACCCACACCCCTACCCCCCCCGCCAACCCCTCGCCATGCTCGGCTCCGCTCCCACCCCATTCGCTACGGCGATATGGTTGCCCACCTGTCCGACTACCCACCCACACTCGTCACGGCGTGTTGTGATCCTGAACAAGGAAAAGCTCAAGAGGACATCTTTGAGCACCCTCACGTCCCCAACCTTGTCACTGGTCCCCCACACACACCTGCCGGCACGTCCCCTACTGCCGTCGCCCTCCTCTCCGCCCGAGAGTGTGTGGAACCAAAATCCTACCGAGCTGCGCTGGACAGCGCCCAAGCCCCCCAATGGCAAGCCGCTATGCAACAGGAGTATTCCTCCCTCATCAGCAACGGCACGTGGGACCTTGTGGACCTCCCCCCCGGCCGCATGGTCGTTAACAGCATGTGGATCTTTAAAGTCAAGTCGGATACAGCCGGCGACGTCTCCCGCTTCAAAGCGCGGTTCGTCGCCAAGGGGTGCAGTCAACGCGCTGGACTGGACTACACGGAGACCTTCTCCCCGGTCATCCGCATGGCCAGCCTGCGTCTCTTCCTAACCATTGCAGCCGCCCGCGACCTTGAACTCTGCCAACTTGACATCGACACAGCGTTTCTCTACGCCCCCATCCGGGAGGATGTGTACATCCGCCAGCCCCTCGGCTTCACCGATGGAACGTCCAAGGTTTGTCACCTCAAGCGTTGCCTCTACGGCCTTAAGCAGTCCCCCCGCGAGTTCAACATGCTACTTCGTGCGTGGCTCGTCGACCATGGATGGCAACAATGCGTTTCCGACCCGTGCATCTACATCTACCGCGCCGGCCACGTCTTCGCCATGATCGCCCTGTACGTCGATGACATTCCCGCGGCCTGCAATGATGCCACCTGGCTCGCATCGTTCAAAGCCCAACTCGGAGCACGGTTCAAAATCAAGGACCTAGGCGACCTCTCCCAACTCCTCGGCATGCACATTACCCGCGATCGCTCCACGCGCACAATCTCGCTGGACCAGTCCAAGTACCTGCGCGACATCCTCGCCAAGTACGGCATGTCTGACTCTAAGCCGTCGTCCCTTCCGATGGACCCAGGCTTCCTCGCCGGCCTTACACACTTGAACTCGCCTTCTCTCACAGGAGTGGCCAAGGACGTCTACCCAAGCCTCCTGGGCAGCCTTCAGTACGCCGCCGTTTGTACACGCCCCGATGTCTCCACGGCATTGAGCATCCTCGGCTCTGCCCAAGCCTCGCCCACCGAGGCACACTTGCAGGCTCTGAAAAAGGTCCTCCGCTACCTCCATGGCACCATCAACATGCGCCTGACGTTGGGGGGGGGCATGGACCACAGTCTCCAACTCACAGGCTTTGCCGACGCTGATTGGGCCAACGACAGCAGCACCCGCAAGTCTCGCTCGGGCTATCTCTTCACCCTCGGACGCGGGCCAATCAGTTACAAGTCCAAACAACAGACTTGTGTGGCTCAATCCACGTGTGAAGCCGAGTACTACTCTGCGGCTGACGCCACCAAGGAGGGACTCCACCTCCGACAACTCCTGGGGGAAATCTTCGACTCCCCCATCACCGAAACCACCACCATCTGGGAGGACAACCAAAGCGCCATTGCATACTCCCAGAATGCCTTGGTCAGCGAGAAGACTAAACACATCGGCCTGAAGTGGCACTTTCTCAAAGACCACGTGGAGCAAGGGACCATCAAGTTGAGGTACCTCCCCACTGACCAGATGGTGGCTGACATGCTCACCAAACCCCTCCCAGGACCTGCACTAGCACGACACCGAAGTGCGATCCTTGGAGGACAAGACCCAATGCAACGCTTCATCCCGTAGCTACCTTCAGGGGGAGTGTTGTAAGTAATACCGCATACGTATTAGTTGCAGATAGCTACTGTAAGCTACTCTAGATATGATTAGTACATGTCTAGATCGGACATACCGATAAACTGTTTGACTTGCGGGACTGTGACTGTAACTACGTTTGCGTACGTTATCTTCCACACTAACTGTGTTTGCATGGTTCAATACACCCACTCTGAGTCCACGAGCTTGCGGCCGGAAGCGCGGGACATCAGGCCAATTTCAAGGCGCTGCGAGATACGAGCGAGTCGTACTCACTCTTGATAGCTGCCTCCCACTCCGCGGATTGGGGACTCCGCAACGATTGCTTGCACAGCGTACGCTCTTGAACACTCGAGCTTATGAGTGGCTTGATAGCTGCGGCGGTAATGCCCACAATCCGTCCTTCTCCCGGAGCACTGATGATCGGAGATTATACCTTGGATTGGGTACGCATTGTTTTGACGAGGCAGTGGATCGAAGATCATATCTTGGATGAGGTGCTAAGGCACTTTCCCCCGAGTTTACACCCCGTTCATCCCCAACCGACTCCCGACTCCCGTCTGAGTTTTCCGTAGCGGCGACTCCCCCAAACATCTGTCCGGCGCTTCTCCACACAAATTGCGCGAGTCGGTGTTGCGCGAGTCGGGGGTGTTGTCCTCTTCATCATAATTGCGTTGCACCTCGAGTGCACGGCAACTCTCCCCGATGAAGACGACAACGACCTCGTCGAAATCCACGTTGCGGCTGTTCACCACCCGACGAGTAGCAGGATGGTACACCAATCACGCCGGGGACCCACCAGCTTAGCCAACAAACACACCTTTCCATGCGCGGTAATCCAGTTTGCGGCGTTGAGACTTGTCAACATTGACATAAGCGGGACAGCCGAAGACCCTAATGGAGCTCAAATCCGCTCGGTGTCATGTGACCAACTTTTAGGGTACGCCGCCAACTCCATTACGATGGACCCGATTGGGGTTACGCACCGCAGCGGCCATAGCCAACGCCCAACATAAATTTGGCAGCGCAGCTCGTCGAATCATGGACTGCGCCATAGGAACCAAGGTCTCCCACTGCCGCTCAATCCGGCCATGCTGCCAATGAGCGTAAGGTGCGGTGACTTCCACGGCGATGTTGATCTCATCCAAGAGGGTCCGAAATGCAGCGCGTAAAAACATTGTGTCATTGTCCACCCGAAGACGACGAACCGTGTATCCCATAGAGCGTATGGTAGTCAACGGCGCCCGCCGGCGGCGCATCGGCGGCGGCCCGGAGGGGGGTGCGCTCGCATTTCCATCAGCACCTACCTCTACCTCCACGTGGTGAGCGTTGGTAAAGCACATTCCGTACCATGCTTGGCGTAGTAGGGGGCTAACCGAGGTACCGGCAGCTTCGATCCGCGGGATCGGCAGTTACCGGGAAGCCATGTACGGAGGGTTTTGGAGAATCATAACATCCGTACACCAACACTAAAATCTCTCGCTCGGGCCGTCCGATATGTATTTTCGCTACTGAATACTCCTCGAATACCGTTCCATTTGGGGGGATGGGGCATGTATATTTGAAAATCTTTTTTGCGAGAAGGGTACGGACGGATAATCGGTGGGTTGAGGGTGCTGAAGCTGGTGGCGGACAGTTGGGAAGCAACGCTAGGGAAGGGCGCTCGCTACACGTCCACTTGCTTGTTGACGTCGGGCTGACCCAAGGGGGGGCAACACAACAATAACTAGGAAATCGGTCGCGACGGGAGGAGCGGCGAGGTCTAGCGGCGGGGTTATCCTCAGGATAGGCCGCCGCCGGAAAACTCCGTCCGAAGAGTTTGAATAATTTCCGCACCCCCGCGGCCTTTTTGGATCCGGCAATGTTGACCATGCCCTGCCCTACCGCTACCCACTATCGACATGCACGCCTAATCTTATAGAGAAAATGAAAACGATTTACAACAACATCTTAGAGAGTGCGAGCCCGGGTCACTGCGGAGGCTCGCACTCGAAACACGGGTCCTCGACGGACGCGCGGTCGGTGGGTGGAGAGTACGGCCGTTGGATGGCTTTCCAGATATATACCCGGGTACCATACATGAAGCGCCGGGGAAATGCCCGGGAAACTTTCAGCGCGGCGGCATGTGCGCCACTTTTTCTGTGTGGTAGTCTTGGTTCCCCCCCCCCCCCCCCCCCTGCCCTCGAGGTGACGGGGGACCAAGACTAGCATGAAAGTCGCGACGGGAGGAGCGACTACGACCTTGGGGCGGGGTTTACGGGATGCGACGGCGGGATCGACGAGCGACCGCGTGAGGAGGGGTTTTTGTCGGAATCGGGAGCGGAAAGTTACACGTAGGTCGTGCCGACCCCACAAGGGGGCCGGGTGTGGTGACTAGAGAAGTGAGAGGAGAGAGATGGCAACCGGCGAAGGCACACGGAGAGCCGGCCGACCGCCACTAATAGGGAATAGAGTCCCGCTAATCGCGTAAGACCAAGTACTAGGATGACAAATAGCTACCTTGTACATAAGCACTAGGCAACGGGATGCTAGTGCTAACACCCCCCCTCAAGGTAGCCGAGGCCTTGACGTCGTCCTAGCTTGCGTCGAGGAAGGTGCCATCTTGGTCGAAGGTGTAGTACTTGTAGCGTGTGTTTCAGGCCGGGTAGGTGTAGCGGCATGCGCTTATAGGAACGTGCCGCTACCGGCGAGTTGCCGATATGAAGCGGTCCCAAATATACCGAATAATGTACTATTCTGACATGTAGCGGGAAAAACTGTCCACGGGCGAAATTGCCGACGCATGAGAACGGTCGGCGGGGGAGAAGCATAGCTAACAAGGTTGTTAGGAGCAGGCCCGGAGGTTCGACCCCCTGCCCTCCTCCCACGCCCTACCCAAGATATCCGTACACACGGTGTAACCAACCCACTCAGGGCCTCACTTCCGTCACACTTCGCACCCGATACCAGCACTATCAAACTACATAACTACCTGTTTGACCTTAACCTTGAACAAGGCCTCCCCACCCCCATCGGCCACCTCGACTCCTCGGCCGTGCTCTCCTTCCAATGGGGACACTACCAGGACCTCTCAAACCTCTACTGCATTGCCACCTCCCTTGCCAAACTCCACTCCACCTCCTCCAACACCTACACTGTTATCACAAACACCGAGGTAGACACCTTCCATAACCATCACATATACCCCAGCCAGTGGACCAACCTCTCAAACAGAGGCGTACCCCCACGCCCGGGCACACCCCACAACTCCCTCCTCGTCCTCACCTGGCAGCACTCCCACTTCGGCCTCCTCCACGTGACACACGACTCCGCCACTTGGGTGGACTCCCTCCACCACCCTCCCCCCCCGTCCCTTCTTACCCGCTCCCTCTCACTTCTCGCCTCCTGGAACTCGTCTCCCTATTGAACCATGCAAACACAGTTAGTGTGGAAGATAACGTACGCAAACGTAGTTACAGTCACAGTCCCGCAAACGGAACAGTTAAGGCGACAACCAGCCTACATGCGTGGTGTCGGGACAACAGAAGTGTGAGAGCTGTAGCCTAGCGACAGCTCTGTACCGAGTCAAACAGTTTATCGGTATGTCCGATCTAGACATGTACTAATCATATCTAGAATAGCTTACAGTAGCTATCTGCAACTAATACGTATGCGGTATTACTTACAACACTCCCCCTGCAGGTAGCTACGGGATGAAGCGTTGCATTGGGTATTGTCCTCCAATGATCGCACTTCGGTGTCTTGCCAGTGCAGGTCTTGGGAGGAGTTTGGTGAGCATGGCAGCGTCGGCAAAGCCTGTGAGTTGGAGGCTGTGGTCCAGGCGGTCCCCCAACGTCAGGCGCATGTGAATGGTGCCATGAAGGGAGCGGAGGACCTTTTGCAGAGCGCGCAAATGTGCCGCTGAGGGTGAGGCTTGGGCGGAGCCAAGGATGCGCAAGACCGGGTAGACAGCGGGGCGCGTGCAGACGGGGGCGTAGTGGGGGCTGCCCAAGAGACTGGGGTGGACGTCTGGGTCAAAGTCGGGGGTTGCGTGTGTCGGTCGCCCGATGACTATGGGGTCAACGGTGGGGCGACGACGGCCACGGGGGGTGTGGTCGCCGCGCTGGGCTGGGGAAGAATGATGTCCATGGAAGAGTAGAGGTGGGCCACCGGGAAAGGGAGAGCGGCCAGCCATGAGGGACGGCGGGGCGTACGAATTCGGGTGGTCACGGGAGGGGGGGATGCCGTGAGAGGGCGCCTCCGGGATGAGAGGTATGGGGTGGTGAGGGGCATATCCAACGGGGGGGTAAGGGGGGGGTGGCGGGAGTTGTTCAACCGCGATGTCGTGATGGGAGGGGTCGCGGTGTAGGGTAGAATCAGCGGGGGGGTATTTGGGGGGTGGTGGGGGAGGTTGCAAGGGTTCACCTACGAGTTTGGGGCGCGAGGGCTCGCGGTGCGCATCGAGGCGGCGCTGTGCGACGGCGGGGTCGCCAACAGGAGTTGCAGCGGTAGCAACAGACAAGGCTGACTGTGCGTCCTGTGGGGCGTAGCCAGGCTGGGGATGCACAAGCAGGGGGAGGGTGTGCACGACGTGGCTGTCCCGAAAGTGTCCGAGGTGAGCATCGTGGCGGCGCTGAGCGACAGGGGGGTGCGATATAGCAGCCGCAGCAAGGAGAGCAGCAATGGCGGCCGACCGCGAGTCGAGATACGCTTCAAGGCGCGTCAGTTGCACACGGAGGAGCTCGAGGACACCCTGGGTAGTATCGACAGTGCTCTGCAGGTGGAGGGTGTGGCCGTCGTGACTGTCCCGGACGGGTTCGGTGTGAGCATCATGGCGGCGCTGAGCTACAGGGGGGTGCTGATTAGCACCCGCAGCAGCAACAGCACTCTCGGCCAACTGCGAGTCGAGACGAGCTGTTAAGTGCGCCACCTGCGCATCGAGCAGTGCGAGAGTGCCCGGGGGGTGACCGTTGTGGCTGTCCCGGACGGGTTCGAAGGGAGCATTGTGGCGGCGCTGAGCTACAGGGGGGTGCGGATTAGCACCCGCAGCAGCAACAGCACCCTCGGCCGACTGCGAGTCGAGGCGAGCTGTTAAGTGCGCCGTTTGCGCAACGAGCAGTGCGAGAGTGTCCGGGGGTTGAACGACAGTGCTCTGCTGAGAGCCTGGGTCAGGGGAATCAACAGGTGCAACATGCGGGTTTTTCTGCGACATTTCGACAGAGGGCGAAAAAGAAAGGGTTGGATTAAAAACAGGCAGCGGTAAAAACCGCTAGCCGGACTCGTGCCTAACAGCGGTATGCAAAGAGACGGCCTGATGCCCGCCGACCCCTCGGCCTGTAGCCCCGGGGTGTCTCAGAGCACCTTCTCTGTATCCTCCACCCAGTGTAGGGCACAAGTCGAGGCCAAGGCCAGGACAGGTGGAGCGCTGCGCTGATGGCGTAGTCGCTAAGCTAATATGAAAATAAAAAAGGTAAGCTACGGCTAGCGTGCAACCTGTGGATGCGTATTCACCCGACAGTGCACCCCCCCCGTTCTCCAGCTTGGACCTGTGTGCACCCTGTCCACACACGACGAGTGCGTCGGTGTGGGTGGCTGGCTATCTCCGGCGGGTGGCTGACTTAAGAGGGTGGTGGCGGGTTTTAAAATCGCAGTTTATACTGGCGATACCGCCGACTACAAGTTGAAAGTACTAGGTGTCTATAGAAACTTGCCTTCTGCGGGAGAGCTGTCGATCGCAGCTCGCCGAACCAGGTTGTCGCGCGTGAGTGACGTGAGGCGGGGGCCCATAACCTATTGAACCATGCAAACACAGTTAGTGTGGAAGATAACGTACGCAAACGTAGTTACAGTCACAGTCCCGCAAACGGAACAGTTAAGGCGACAACCAGCCTACATGCGTGGTGTCGGGACAACAGAAGTGTGAGAGATGTAGCCTAGCGACAGCTCTGTACCGAGTCAAACAGTTTATCGGTATGTCCGATCTAGACATGTACTAATCATATCTAGAATAGCTTACAGTAGCTATCTGCAACTAATACGTATGCGGTATTACTTACAACACTCCCCCCCCCCAACTCCTCACTCCTCGCCTTCTCAACCCCCCTCGACAGAACGACTCACCTCGGGCGTGGTCCTGTGGAACCCACGTCCTCCTTCACACATACTTTATACTCACGGCACCTGCTGACCATGCTTACGACCCCCCTCATTTCGACCCCAAACACACAGTCTATTCCCTTCACTCTCTTCTGTGGCACCACGTCTTCCGCTCCACTCCCCTCCCTGTCGGTCGCTCCCACCTCCTTAACACCCTCCACCCGCAACAGCCCTCCCTCTCCCCCGAGCCCCCACACCCCCCCAAACCCTCCCCACCAATCTCTCCTCTCCCTCATTTCACCCCCCCTCCACCCCCCGCCAACCCACCCTCCCCCACATCACACTCCCAAACCCGCCCCAACCTCTCACCTCCCACACCCCCCCACCACGCCGCACAACTCCCCCTCCAGCGAACCCCCCTTACCCCCCCAACCCTCAACCCCCACCACTTCTCCCACATCATATACCACAACCTCTACACCTCATTAACCTCAACACCACGGGGCTACACACATTCATCATGGACGTGGAACACCTCGCCACCACCCACAGCCCTGACGTCCTCATCCTCACGGAAACTAAACACGACACCCACAAATCCAGATGGCGTGTCGCCCTCCCACAATACCTACTCAAAAGCTCCAGACCCTGCTACTCATCGGTGCCCCTGCCCAACGCAGGCGTTCTCTTCGCGGTCCGAAGGGAATCGTTCCACTCTGCCACTGTCCTCACCCCACCCCCCCACCTCCTCCCACATATCGCAGGCCTGAAACTCGTTCCTCACTCAGGCAACCCTTACCTCCTCCTCGGAGCCTACATGCCACAGCTCCACAGCCCCCTACCAACACGCTTATACGCGGAGGTCGCGGCGTGGGGCCTCCGCCTGATGGACGACTACCCAACTCACCGCATCCTCTGGGGCGGCGACTTCCAAACGACCACCACACAAGGTACAGGCAACCCCGCCCTCACCTCCTTACTCGAATCACACCTCCGACCCCTCCACCCCCCACTC
>JAPMLY010001834.1:27500-76372 GCA_026401115.1 Tetraselmis chui | reverse complement strand
CGAACGAGGAGACTACATTAACTTCGGCTCAGATGGTGGCACAAGACGCAGCTACCACTGGTCAGCCAGCAGAATTTTATGTTTTCAATACGAACGAAGAGACTACATTAACTTCGGCTCAGATGGTGGCACTAGACGCAGATACCAGTGACAAGACAGCAGACTTTTATATTTTCGATACGAACGAGGAGACTACATTAACTTCGGCTCAGATGGTGGCACAATACGCAGCTACCACTGGTCAGCCAGCAGAATTTTATGTTTTCAATACGAACGAGGAGACTACATTAACTTCGGCTCAGATGGTGGCACAAGACGCAGCTACTACTGGTCAGCCAGCAGAATTTTATGTTTTCAATACGAACGAGGAGACTACATTAACTTCGGCTCAGATGGTGGCACAAGACGCAGATACCAGTGACAAGACAGCAGACTTTTATATTTTCAATACGAACGAGGAGACTACATTAACTTCGGCTCAGATGGTGGCACAAGACGCAGCTACCACTGGTCAGCCAGCAGAATTTTATGTTTTCAATACGAACGAAGAGACTACATTAACTTCGGCTCAGATGGTGGCACAAGACGCAGCTACTACTGGTCAGCCAGCAGAATTTTATGTTTTCAATACGAACGAGGAGACTACATTAACTTCGGCTCAGATGGTGGCACAATACGCAGCTACCACTGGTCAGCCAGCAGAATTTTATGTTTTCAATACGAACGAGGAGACTACATTAACTTCGGCTCAGATGGTGGCACAAGACGCAGCTACCACTGGTCAGCCAGCAGAATTTTATGTTTTCAATACGAACGAGGAGACTACATTAACTTCGGCTCAGATGGTGGCACAAGACGCAGCTACCACTGGTCAGCCAGCAGAATTTTATGTTTTCAATACGAACGTGGAGACTACATTAACTTCGGCTCAGATGGTGGCACAAGACGCAGCTACCGGTGACAAGTCAGCAGACTTTTATATTTTCAATACGAACGAGGAGACTACATTAACTTCGGCTCAGATGGTGGCACAATACGCAGCTACCACTGGTCAGCCAGCAGAATTTTATGTTTTCAATACGAACGAGGAGACTACATTAACTTCGGCTCAGATGGTGGCACAAGACGCAGCTACTACTGGTCAGCCAGCAGAATTTTATGTTTTCAATACGAACGAAGAGACTACATTAACTTCGGCTCAGATGGTGGCACAAGACGCAGCTACTACTGGTCAGCCAGCAGAATTTTATGTTTTCAATACGAACGAGGAGACTACATTAACTTCGGCTCAGATGGTGGCACAATACGCAGCTACCACTGGTCAGCCAGCAGAATTTTATGTTTTCAATACGAACGAGGAGACTACATTAACTTCGGCTCAGATGGTGGCACAAGACGCAGCTACTACTGGTCAGCCAGCAGAATTTTATGTTTTCAATACGAACGAGGAGACTACATTAACTTCGGCTCAGATGGTGGCACAAGACGCAGCTACCACTGGTCAGCCAGCAGAATTTTATGTTTTCAATACGAACGTGGAGACTACATTAACTTCGGCTCAGATGGTGGCACAAGACGCAGCTACCGGTGACAAGTCAGCAGACTTTTATATTTTTGATACGAACGAGGAGACTACATTAACTTCGGCTCAGATGGTGGCACTAGACGCAGATACCAGTGACAAGACAGCAGACTTTTATATTTTCGATACGAACGAGGAGACTACATTAACTTCGGCTCAGATGGTGGCACAAGACGCAGATACCAGTGACAAGACAGCAGACTTTTATGTTTTCAATACGAACGAGGAGACTACATTAACTTCGGCTCAGATGGTGGCACAAGACGCAGCTACCACTGGTCAGCCAGCAGACTTTTATGTTTTCAATACGAACGAGGAGACTACATTAACTTCGGCTCAGATGGTGGCACAAGACGCAGCTACCACTGGTCAGCCAGCAGAATTTTATGTTTTCAATACGAACGAGGAGACTACATTAACTTCGGCTCAGATGGTGGCACAAGACGCAGCTACCACTGGTCAGCCAGCAGAATTTTATGTTTTCAATACGAACGAGGAGACTACATTAACTTCGGCTCAGATGGTGGCACAATACGCAGCTACCACTGGTCAGCCAGCAGACTTTTATATTTTCGATACGAACGAGGAGACTACATTAACTTCGGCTCAGATGGTGGCACTAGACGCAGATACCAGTGACAAGACAGCAGACTTTTATATTTTCGATACGAACGAGGAGACTACATTAACTTCGGCTCAGATGGTGGCACAATACGCAGCTACCAGTGACAAGACAGCATACTTTTATATTTTCAATACGAACGAGGAGACTACATTAACTTCGGCTCAGATGGTGGCACTAGACGCAGCTACCGGTGACAAGTCAGCAGACTTTTATATTTTTGATACGAACGAGGAGACTACATTAACTTCGGCTCAGATGGTGGCACAAGACGCAGATACCAGTGACAAGACAGCAGACTTTTATGTTTTCAATACGAACGAGGAGACTACATTAACTTCGGCTCAGATGGTGGCACAAGACGCAGCTACCACTGGTCAGCCAGCAGACTTTTATATTTTCAATACGAACGAGGAGACTACATTAACTTCGGCTCAGATGGTGGCACAATACGCAGCTACCACTGGTCAGCCAGCAGAATTTTATGTTTTCAATACGAACGAGGAGACTACATTAACTTCGGCTCAGATGGTGGCACAAGACGCAGCTACTACTGGTCAGCCAGCAGAATTTTATGTTTTCAATACGAACGAGGAGACTACATTAACTTCGGCTCAGATGGTGGCACAATACGCAGCTACCACTGGTCAGCCAGCAGAATTTTATGTTTTCAATACGAACGAGGAGACTACATTAACTTCGGCTCAGATGGTGGCACAAGACGCAGCTACTACTGGTCAGCCAGCAGAATTTTATGTTTTCAATACGAACGAGGAGACTACATTAACTTCGGCTCAGATGGTGGCACAATACGCAGCTACTACTGGTCAGCCAGCAGAATTTTATGTTTTCAATACGAACGAGGAGACTACATTAACTTCGGCTCAGATGGTGGCGCAATACGCAGCTACCACTGGTCAGCCAGCAGACTTTTATGTTTTCAATACGAACGTGGAGACTACATTAACTTCGGCTCAGATGGTGGCACAAGACGCAGCTACCGGTGACAAGTCAGCAGAATTTTTTATTTCAGATACAAACGAGAAGACTACATTAACTTCGGCTCAGATGGTGGCACAAGACGCAGATACCAGTGACAAGACAGCAGACTTTTATATTTTCAATACGAACGAGGAGACTACATTAACTTCGGCTCAGATGGTGGCACAATACGCAGCTACCACTGGTCAGCCAGCAGAATTTTATGTTTTCAATACGAACGAGGAGACTACATTAACTTCGGCTCAGATGGTGGCACAATACGCAGCTACTACTGGTCAGCCAGCAGAATTTTATGTTTTCAATACGAACGAGGAGACTACATTAACTTCGGCTCAGATGGTGGCACAAGACGCAGCTACCACTGGTCAGCCAGCAGAATTTTATGTTTTCAATACGAACGAGGAGACTACATTAACTTCGGCTCAGATGGTGGCACAATACGCAGCTACCACTGGTCAGCCAGCAGAATTTTATGTTTTCAATACGAACGAGGAGACTACATTAACTTCGGCTCAGATGGTGGCACAAGACGCAGCTACCACTGGTCAGCCAGCAGAATTTTATGTTTTCAATACGAACGAGGAGACTACATTAACTTCGGCTCAGATGGTGGCACAAGACGCAGCTACCACTGGTCAGCCAGCAGAATTTTATGTTTTCAATACGAACGAGGAGACTACATTAACTTCGGCTCAGATGGTGGCACAAGACGCAGCTACCACTGGTCAGCCAGCAGAATTTTATGTTTTCAATACGAACGAGGAGACTACATTAACTTCGGCTCAGATGGTGGCACAAGACGCAGCTACCGGTGACAAGTCAGCAGAATTTTATATTTCAGATACAAACGAGGAGACTACATTAACTTCGGCTCAGATGGTGGCACAAGACGCAGATACCAGTGACAAGACAGCAGACTTTTATATTTTCAATACGAACGAGGAGACTACATTAACTTCGGCTCAGATGGTGGCACAAGACGCAGCTACCACTGGTCAGCCAGCAGAATTTTATGTTTTCAATACGAACGAAGAGACTACATTAACTTCGGCTCAGATGGTGGCACAAGACGCAGCTACTACTGGTCAGCCAGCAGAATTTTATGTTTTCAATACGAACGAGGAGACTACATTAACTTCGGCTCAGATGGTGGCACAAGACGCAGCTACCACTGGTCAGCCAGCAGAATTTTATGTTTTCAATACGAACGAGGAGACTACATTAACTTCGGCTCAGATGGTGGCACAAGACGCAGCTACCACTGGTCAGCCAGCAGAATTTTATGTTTTCAATACGAACGAGGAGACTACATTAACTTCGGCTCAGATGGTGGCACAAGACGCAGCTACCACTGGTCAGCCAGCAGAATTTTATGTTTTCAATACGAACGTGGAGACTACATTAACTTCGGCTCAGATGGTGGCACAAGACGCAGCTACCGGTGACAAGTCAGCAGACTTTTATATTTTCAATACGAACGAGGAGACTACATTAACTTCGGCTCAGATGGTGGCACAATACGCAGCTACCACTGGTCAGCCAGCAGAATTTTATGTTTTCAATACGAACGAGGAGACTACATTAACTTCGGCTCAGATGGTGGCACAAGACGCAGCTACTACTGGTCAGCCAGCAGAATTTTATGTTTTCAATACGAACGAGGAGACTACATTAACTTCGGCTCAGATGGTGGCACAAGACGCAGCTACCACTGGTCAGCCAGCAGACTTTTATGTTTTCAATACGAACGAGGAGACTACATTAACTTCGGCTCAGATGGTGGCACAAGACGCAGCTACCACTGGTCAGCCAGCAGAATTTTATGTTTTCAATACGAACGAGGAGACTACATTAACTTCGGCTCAGATGGTGGCACAAGACGCAGCTACCACTGGTCAGCCAGCAGAATTTTATGTTTTCAATACGAACGAGGAGACTACATTAACTTCGGCTCAGATGGTGGCACAATACGCAGCTACCACTGGTCAGCCAGCAGACTTTTATATTTTCGATACGAACGAGGAGACTACATTAACTTCGGCTCAGATGGTGGCACTAGACGCAGATACCAGTGACAAGACAGCAGACTTTTATATTTTCGATACGAACGAGGAGACTACATTAACTTCGGCTCAGATGGTGGCACAATACGCAGCTACCAGTGACAAGACAGCATACTTTTATATTTTCAATACGAACGAGGAGACTACATTAACTTCGGCTCAGATGGTGGCACTAGACGCAGCTACCGGTGACAAGTCAGCAGACTTTTATATTTTTGATACGAACGAGGAGACTACATTAACTTCGGCTCAGATGGTGGCACAAGACGCAGATACCAGTGACAAGACAGCAGACTTTTATGTTTTCAATACGAACGAGGAGACTACATTAACTTCGGCTCAGATGGTGGCACAAGACGCAGCTACCACTGGTCAGCCAGCAGACTTTTATATTTTCAATACGAACGAGGAGACTACATTAACTTCGGTTCAGATGGTGGCACAAGACGCAGCTACCACTGGTCAGCCAGCAGAATTTTATGTTTTCAATACGAACGTGGAGACTACATTAACTTCGGCTCAGATGGTGGCACAAGACGCAGCTACCGGTGACAAGTCAGCAGACTTTTATATTTTTGATACGAACGAGGAGACTACATTAACTTCGGCTCAGATGGTGGCACTAGACGCAGCTACCGGTGACAAGTCAGCAGACTTTTATATTTTTGATACGAACGAGGAGACTACATTAACTTCGGCTCAGATGGTGGCACAAGACGCAGATACCAGTAACAAGACAGCAGACTTTTATGTTTTCAATACGAACGAGGAGACTACATTAACTTCGGCTCAGATGGTGGCACAAGACGCAGCTACCACTGGTCAGCCAGCAGACTTTTATATTTTCAATACGAACGAGGAGACTACATTAACTTCGGCTCAGATGGTGGCACAAGACGCAGCTACCACTGGTCAGCCAGCAGACTTTTATGTTTTCAATACGAACGAGGAGACTACATTAACTTCGGCTCAGATGGTGGCACAAGACGCAGATACCAGTGACAAGACAGCAGACTTTTATATTTTCGATACGAACGAGGAGACTACATTAACTTCGGCTCAGATGGTGGCACTAGACGCAGATACCAGTGACAAGACAGCAGACTTTTATATTTTCGATACGAACGAGGAGACTACATTAACTTCGGCTCAGATGGTGGCACAAGACGCAGATACCAGTGACAAGACAGCAGACTTTTATGTTTTCAATACGAACGAGGAGACTACATTAACTTCGGCTCAGATGGTGGCGCAATACGCAGCTACCACTGGTCAGCCAGCAGACTTTTATGTTTTCAATACGAACGTGGAGACTACATTAACTTCGGCTCAGATGGTGGCACAAGACGCAGCTACCGGTGACAAGTCAGCAGAATTTTATATTTCAGATACAAACGAGGAGACTACATTAACTTCGGCTCAGATGGTGGCACAAGACGCAGATACCAGTGACAAGACAGCAGACTTTTATATTTTCAATACGAACGAGGAGACTACATTAACTTCGGCTCAGATGGTGGCACAATACGCAGCTACCACTGGTCAGCCAGCAGAATTTTATGTTTTCAATACGAACGAGGAGACTACATTAACTTCGGCTCAGATGGTGGCACAATACGCAGCTACCACTGGTCAGCCAGCAGAATTTTATGTTTTCAATACGAACGAGGAGACTACATTAACTTCGGCTCAGATGGTGGCACAAGACGCAGCTACTACTGGTCAGCCAGCAGAATTTTATGTTTTCAATACGAACGAGGAGACTACATTAACTTCGGCTCAGATGGTGGCACTAGACGCAGATACCAGTGACAAGACAGCAGACTTTTATATTTTCGATACGAACGAGGAGACTACATTAACTTCGGCTCAGATGGTGGCACAATACGCAGCTACCAGTGACAAGACAGCATACTTTTATATTTTCAATACGAACGAGGAGACTACATTAACTTCGGCTCAGATGGTGGCACTAGACGCAGCTACCGGTGACAAGTCAGCAGACTTTTATATTTTTGATACGAACGAGGAGACTACATTAACTTCGGCTCAGATGGTGGCACAAGACGCAGATACCAGTGACAAGACAGCAGACTTTTATGTTTTCAATACGAACGAGGAGACTACATTAACTTCGGCTCAGATGGTGGCACAAGACGCAGCTACCACTGGTCAGCCAGCAGACTTTTATATTTTCAATACGAACGAGGAGACTACATTAACTTCGGCTCAGATGGTGGCACAATACGCAGCTACCACTGGTCAGCCAGCAGAATTTTATGTTTTCAATACGAACGAGGAGACTACATTAACTTCGGCTCAGATGGTGGCACAAGACGCAGCTACTACTGGTCAGCCAGCAGAATTTTATGTTTTCAATACGAACGAGGAGACTACATTAACTTCGGCTCAGATGGTGGCACAATACGCAGCTACCACTGGTCAGCCAGCAGAATTTTATGTTTTCAATACGAACGAGGAGACTACATTAACTTCGGCTCAGATGGTGGCACAAGACGCAGCTACTACTGGTCAGCCAGCAGAATTTTATGTTTTCAATACGAACGAGGAGACTACATTAACTTCGGCTCAGATGGTGGCACAATACGCAGCTACTACTGGTCAGCCAGCAGAATTTTATGTTTTCAATACGAACGAGGAGACTACATTAACTTCGGCTCAGATGGTGGCGCAATACGCAGCTACCACTGGTCAGCCAGCAGACTTTTATGTTTTCAATACGAACGTGGAGACTACATTAACTTCGGCTCAGATGGTGGCACAAGACGCAGCTACCGGTGACAAGTCAGCAGAATTTTTTATTTCAGATACAAACGAGAAGACTACATTAACTTCGGCTCAGATGGTGGCACAAGACGCAGATACCAGTGACAAGACAGCAGACTTTTATATTTTCAATACGAACGAGGAGACTACATTAACTTCGGCTCAGATGGTGGCACAATACGCAGCTACCACTGGTCAGCCAGCAGAATTTTATGTTTTCAATACGAACGAGGAGACTACATTAACTTCGGCTCAGATGGTGGCACAATACGCAGCTACTACTGGTCAGCCAGCAGAATTTTATGTTTTCAATACGAACGAGGAGACTACATTAACTTCGGCTCAGATGGTGGCACAAGACGCAGCTACCACTGGTCAGCCAGCAGAATTTTATGTTTTCAATACGAACGAGGAGACTACATTAACTTCGGCTCAGATGGTGGCACAATACGCAGCTACCACTGGTCAGCCAGCAGAATTTTATGTTTTCAATACGAACGAGGAGACTACATTAACTTCGGCTCAGATGGTGGCACAAGACGCAGCTACCACTGGTCAGCCAGCAGAATTTTATGTTTTCAATACGAACGAGGAGACTACATTAACTTCGGCTCAGATGGTGGCACAAGACGCAGCTACCACTGGTCAGCCAGCAGAATTTTATGTTTTCAATACGAACGAGGAGACTACATTAACTTCGGCTCAGATGGTGGCACAAGACGCAGCTACCACTGGTCAGCCAGCAGAATTTTATGTTTTCAATACGAACGAGGAGACTACATTAACTTCGGCTCAGATGGTGGCACAAGACGCAGCTACCGGTGACAAGTCAGCAGAATTTTATATTTCAGATACAAACGAGGAGACTACATTAACTTCGGCTCAGATGGTGGCACAAGACGCAGATACCAGTGACAAGACAGCAGACTTTTATATTTTCAATACGAACGAGGAGACTACATTAACTTCGGCTCAGATGGTGGCACAAGACGCAGCTACCACTGGTCAGCCAGCAGAATTTTATGTTTTCAATACGAACGAAGAGACTACATTAACTTCGGCTCAGATGGTGGCACAAGACGCAGCTACTACTGGTCAGCCAGCAGAATTTTATGTTTTCAATACGAACGAGGAGACTACATTAACTTCGGCTCAGATGGTGGCACAAGACGCAGCTACCACTGGTCAGCCAGCAGAATTTTATGTTTTCAATACGAACGAGGAGACTACATTAACTTCGGCTCAGATGGTGGCACAAGACGCAGCTACCACTGGTCAGCCAGCAGAATTTTATGTTTTCAATACGAACGAGGAGACTACATTAACTTCGGCTCAGATGGTGGCACAAGACGCAGCTACCACTGGTCAGCCAGCAGAATTTTATGTTTTCAATACGAACGTGGAGACTACATTAACTTCGGCTCAGATGGTGGCACAAGACGCAGCTACCGGTGACAAGTCAGCAGACTTTTATATTTTCAATACGAACGAGGAGACTACATTAACTTCGGCTCAGATGGTGGCACAATACGCAGCTACCACTGGTCAGCCAGCAGAATTTTATGTTTTCAATACGAACGAGGAGACTACATTAACTTCGGCTCAGATGGTGGCACAAGACGCAGCTACTACTGGTCAGCCAGCAGAATTTTATGTTTTCAATACGAACGAGGAGACTACATTAACTTCGGCTCAGATGGTGGCACAAGACGCAGCTACCACTGGTCAGCCAGCAGACTTTTATGTTTTCAATACGAACGAGGAGACTACATTAACTTCGGCTCAGATGGTGGCACAAGACGCAGCTACCACTGGTCAGCCAGCAGAATTTTATGTTTTCAATACGAACGAGGAGACTACATTAACTTCGGCTCAGATGGTGGCACAAGACGCAGCTACCACTGGTCAGCCAGCAGAATTTTATGTTTTCAATACGAACGAGGAGACTACATTAACTTCGGCTCAGATGGTGGCACAAGACGCAGCTACCACTGGTCAGCCAGCAGAATTTTATGTTTTCAATACGAACGAGGAGACTACATTAACTTCGGCTCAGATGGTGGCACAATACGCAGCTACCACTGGTCAGCCAGCAGACTTTTATATTTTCGATACGAACGAGGAGACTACATTAACTTCGGCTCAGATGGTGGCACTAGACGCAGATACCAGTGACAAGACAGCAGACTTTTATATTTTCGATACGAACGAGGAGACTACATTAACTTCGGCTCAGATGGTGGCACAATACGCAGCTACCAGTGACAAGACAGCATACTTTTATATTTTCAATACGAACGAGGAGACTACATTAACTTCGGCTCAGATGGTGGCACTAGACGCAGCTACCGGTGACAAGTCAGCAGACTTTTATATTTTTGATACGAACGAGGAGACTACATTAACTTCGGCTCAGATGGTGGCACAAGACGCAGCTACCACTGGTCAGCCAGCAGACTTTTATATTTTCAATACGAACGAGGAGACTACATTAACTTCGGTTCAGATGGTGGCACAAGACGCAGCTACCACTGGTCAGCCAGCAGAATTTTATGTTTTCAATACGAACGTGGAGACTACATTAACTTCGGCTCAGATGGTGGCACAAGACGCAGCTACCGGTGACAAGTCAGCAGACTTTTATATTTTTGATACGAACGAGGAGACTACATTAACTTCGGCTCAGATGGTGGCACTAGACGCAGCTACCGGTGACAAGTCAGCAGACTTTTATATTTTTGATACGAACGAGGAGACTACATTAACTTCGGCTCAGATGGTGGCACAAGACGCAGATACCAGTGACAAGACAGCAGACTTTTATGTTTTCAATACGAACGAGGAGACTACATTAACTTCGGCTCAGATGGTGGCACAAGACGCAGCTACCACTGGTCAGCCAGCAGACTTTTATATTTTCAATACGAACGAGGAGACTACATTAACTTCGGCTCAGATGGTGGCACAAGACGCAGCTACCACTGGTCAGCCAGCAGACTTTTATGTTTTCAATACGAACGAGGAGACTACATTAACTTCGGCTCAGATGGTGGCACAAGACGCAGCTACCACTGGTCAGCCAGCAGACTTTTATATTTTCAATACGAACGAGGAGACTACATTAACTTCGGTTCAGATGGTGGCACAAGACGCAGCTACCACTGGTCAGCCAGCAGAATTTTATGTTTTCAATACGAACGTGGAGACTACATTAACTTCGGCTCAGATGGTGGCACAAGACGCAGCTACCGGTGACAAGTCAGCAGACTTTTATATTTTTGATACGAACGAGGAGACTACATTAACTTCGGCTCAGATGGTGGCACTAGACGCAGCTACCGGTGACAAGTCAGCAGACTTTTATATTTTTGATACGAACGAGGAGACTACATTAACTTCGGCTCAGATGGTGGCACAAGACGCAGATACCAGTGACAAGACAGCAGACTTTTATGTTTTCAATACGAACGAGGAGACTACATTAACTTCGGCTCAGATGGTGGCACAAGACGCAGCTACCACTGGTCAGCCAGCAGACTTTTATATTTTCAATACGAACGAGGAGACTACATTAACTTCGGTTCAGATGGTGGCACAAGACGCAGCTACCACTGGTCAGCCAGCAGAATTTTATGTTTTCAATACGAACGTGGAGACTACATTAACTTCGGCTCAGATGGTGGCACAAGACGCAGCTACCGGTGACAAGTCAGCAGACTTTTATATTTTTGATACGAACGAGGAGACTACATTAACTTCGGCTCAGATGGTGGCACTAGACGCAGATACCAGTGACAAGACAGCAGACTTTTATATTTTCGATACGAACGAGGAGACTACATTAACTTCGGCTCAGATGGTGGCACAATACGCAGCTACCAGTGACAAGACAGCATACTTTTATATTTTCAATACGAACGAGGAGACTACATTAACTTCGGCTCAGATGGTGGCACTAGACGCAGCTACCGGTGACAAGTCAGCAGACTTTTATATTTTCAATACGAACGAGGAGACTACATTAACTTCGGTTCAGATGGTGGCACAAGACGCAGCTACCACTGGTCAGCCAGCAGACTTTTATATTTTCAATACGAACGAGGAGACTACATTAACTTCGGCTCAGATGGTGGCACAAGACGCAGCTACCACTGGTCAGCCAGCAGACTTTTATATTTTCAATACGAACGAGGAGACTACATTAACTTCGGTTCAGATGGTGGCACAAGACGCAGCTACCACTGGTCAGCCAGCAGAATTTTATGTTTTCAATACGAACGTGGAGACTACATTAACTTCGGCTCAGATGGTGGCACAAGACGCAGCTACCAGTGACAACACAGCAGAATTTTATATTTTCGATACGAACGAGGAGACTACATTAACTTCGGCTCAGATGGTGGCACAAGACGCAGCTGCCACTGATGTGACAGCAGGATTCTGTTTTCCAGATGCACTACGTTGGATGAATGATAATGGGATATCATTTTTTGAAGAGAGTGCTTTGTCATCAGTTAAACACACCTTACCATGGCTTCAGAGTAGTCCTTTCTTCATTTGGATTCCCAGCTACACAGTCCTCTTCTTCTGGTTTCTTCACTCAGCGGTACTTTTCTCGTCCTCGGGCAGCGCGCGCCACAATTTTGGACAGCGATTCTATTAAGACAACCTTGTGTTTTGTATTACCTTCAGAATCCTTTTTCAGACAGCATTGGAGCATTCAGCGAGTCAGCTGCTTCCTTTATGCCTCAGCCAGCCATTCATGCCACTACCCTTGGCATTTTATCTTCAACAACCGTTGGAGCAATCTCTTGCTCTCTGTCAGCCTACCTTCTGCGCAGCTACATCTTGCGATATTTACTCTCCAGCGTTCCTACTCTTACCAGTGTGGTTCCTTGGCCGTACGTTGTACCCCTTGGCATCCGGCTGTGCTATCAGCAGTCTGCGCTCAACTACCTACACCGTCACATTTTATGGCTATCAGAGATTATATGCGAGCTGCATCTTGCAAATATTGGGCAACTTATGGATGACAACTTTACAACTCTGATGGTGTCCCGTGCCTTCTCAAGAGCCGTGGTTTTGGTGCGGACCCTTGTGGCACCCATCGTCATGTTCGTTGCCAGCCTGCTGGGGGCGCCCACCGATCGTACTTTTTCAGCCTTTCAGCATGCAAAGTTTCGGCGCCGTGCGAATTCTATTGAGGGCATTCGGGATCAAGATAACATGATGGCCTCTCACCGACTGATTTCAACTTACCTGAGACAGTGTTTCATCAATCTTATGGCTAAATGTGATTGGATAGATCCCTTACGTGAAGATGCTTGGTCTCAGCCTGACCTGCATTGGCTGTGGGGGCGTGTTGACATATGCACCCATTTGCAGGTCGACACCATCCCTGTCATGACATATGTACGCACAGTACTCGTACTAACACATCTGTATCTAGATAGTCCTATATCAGTGGTACGTTTCTACATCACACGGGTACTAGATGTCCCGTATGTTGTATGATATGAACACTAGCTGTCAGCTGTCAGTGTGACACACACACCAACAGCACCACTGCCCATAGCACCACTTAGCACCGTTCTGAGGCTTCCTCAGTCTGGCAGAGGGGCAGACTATATATACCCACATGAACGTGGGTCATGTAACCATTCTCTCTCTCACTTTCACCTTTCAGTCTCACTTACCTGTGCACCCTTTCATATGCGGCAGTATTTTTGCTGTTGGCCTACCGCAAGCTTCAAGTGGAATATCGGACCTATCGATGGCCCGTATCTTCGCGAGGAGCGTGCTACTGAAAAGTTTATTTCCCGGATAATTTTTTTTTTCTATTCGTACAGCCAGATTTTTATCGAGTCCTGCCATACGAGTAGAAGAGCGCAAGTATCTACGCCTGAAGGACTGCTACAGTACTGGATGACACTTTTATCGAAGCGAGCGACATTTCTTATGGCTACCTGTAAGCAAGTCTCAGAGGAATGGCGACCAAGACCGCTACAGCGAGCTGCGATATGTTTGCTGTTTCAGCGATGATGGACGACATGACAACCTGTGGACTACCGCTACGCTGCAAAGACTGCCTGCTTTTCTGAGAGGGTGCTGCTTACGCAGTTATCGTCACAGTCGAGCTGCTGAACAACGCGAAACGGTTAGATGCTACGGATGGCTACGAGACAAGCGACTACCGGGCGCGATGGGAGTCGACTAATGGGATTTTACGTCGAGCCTCTTCTTCGACCTACCGACTACGCCCCGGAGCACTGCTAAGGTTGCGAGCTTCAACCTGTATATATATATATTTTTTTCGACCCTTCCTGGTCCTGATCTACTGCTGGATGTGTTGTCTGCTGACCACACCAACAACGAGGACGTTGTTGCTTAAGGAGGCGAGAGTGTCATAGTCTACGACGATGACGCTGGAAGATTACAGTATTAGCGAGTGATATCTGCTGATACTTATTGTCATTAACTCTGGTATTTCCTCTAAACAGCAGCTACGTATCTCTGGATACATGATTAGAATGACAATAAATTGTATATAGCGATGAAGGGTCGTATGACGAGCACACCGACAAAAGGAGCGAGCTCGTCATATTAGAAATATTGTACATATAGAATAGTTAGTACCAGTACCGGAAGCGTGGGATGATGAATAATTATACCCGCACCGGTTCTAGAATTAGCTAGAGGTGAAGTCTCCAGAGACTTCTATAGTGACGCTGTGCTGCGATTATATAATAGTCTATAGTAATATTTAGTAGTTTAGATTAGAAGCAGCACAGCACACCGAATTGGAATTGGTGGCTTTCTGGTACCTTCGACCGGACGCCTATAAATTTAGCGACCGGCACATTTGCCAGGGAGTCACTCGGGTTACCGTTTATCGGTAGACTGTAAGGAGAACGGGATGATGAATAATTATACCCGCACCGGTTCTAGAATTAGCTAGAGGTGAAGTCTCCAGAGACTTCTATAGTGACGCTGTGCTGCGATTATATAATAGTCTATAGTAATATTTAGTAGTTTAGATTAGAAGCAGCACAGCACACCGAATTGGAATTGGTGGCTTTCTGGTACCTTCGACCGGACGCCTATAAATTTAGCGACCGGCACATTTGCCAGGGAGTCACTCGGGTTACCGTTTATCGGTAGACTGTAAGGGATGATGAATAATTATACCCGCACCGGTTCTAGAATTAGCTAGAGGTGAAGTCTCCAGAGACTTCTATAGTGACGCTGTGCTGCGATTATATAATAGTCTATAGTAATATTTAGTAGTTTAGATTAGAAGCAGCACAGCACACCGAATTGGAAACGGTTTCTCCTTACAGTCTACCGATAAACGGCAACCCGAGTGACTCCCTGGCAAATGTGCCGGTCGCTAAATTTATAGGCGTCCGGTCGAAGGTACCAGAAAGCCACCAATTCCAATTCGGTGTGCTGTGCTGCTTCTAATCTAAACTACTAAATATTACTATAGACTATTATATAATCGCAGCACAGCGTCACTATAGAAGTCTCTGGAGACTTCACCTCTAGCTAATTCTAGAACCGGTGCGGGTATAATTATTCATCATCCCACGCTTCCGGTACTGGTACTAACTATTCTATATGTACAATATTTCTAATATGACGAGCTCGCTCCTTTCGTCGGTGTGCTCGTCATACGACCCTTCATCGCCATATACAATATTTTTTATATCAAAAATTTTCTTACAAGAGAATGCTGTGGAGGCCACCAAGCAAGAAAAAGAAAGAAAGGAAGAAAAAACCTAAGCCCGAGGAACAGGAAGGCATGCCACAGCACCAGCACTACCCTCCTGAAAAGCGTCGCGGAGATAAGAACCCAGAGTGCCATGAAGAACAGCAGAAAGACGTTGCATGAATTCTCGTCGCACATCCCCCAAAAAACGCCGAAACGGAAGAGAAGTAGATCGACGAACAAAATGTTGCATACGGACATAACTGTCAGAGCGCAAGGAACGAGAGTCAGCGGCCCCCATGCCAGGGAAGCGACGAACAGCCACCAAAATAGCCAAGCGATCGACCAACTCAGCCGCCATCGGCGCCAACCGGCCCCCATCCTCCATGGCGAAGGGGTAGTAGTCATGGACCGACTGAACCGAAGGCGTGCCAAGCAAAGCGGAAGTGCGGAGGTCCGCATCAATTTTGCCTTGCTGAGCTCCCAATGCAAGGCTGCCAGGGAGTGGAAGGCGAGCACGTATACGAGGAACGTTGGTGTTCGTGCGAGCACTTGTAACCGTCACATCAACAACAAGATGGCGGTGCGGAGCCATGAAGTCCAACCAAACCACATCCCCAGGACGATCACGTGAAGCTCCTGACCGAATACGGCGGACCTCCAACCGCAAGTTCCGGCCCTTAGTAGCCCCCGCTTCAAGCATGAACTCTTCAAGCACGTGGACAATGCGGTCATGGAGTTGAATGATATACCAAGAGCACGGGCACCGGGGGATATGGTCCATGAGCATAGCGGCTGTTGAGCGCTCACCCGACATAAAGATGCCCGATACCATCGACGAAGATCCATACCCGCGAGATTCTGAAGGGGCTATATACAATTTATTGTCATTCTAATCCTGTATCTAGAGATACGTAGTTGTTGTTTAGAGGAAATACCACAGTTAATGACAATAAGTATCAGCAGATATTACTCGCTAATACTGTAATCTTCCAGCGTCATCGTCGTAGACTATGACAGTAGTTGTGGAGTGGGCGCTTGTGATTGCATGTTCCATGGCGCGGCGCATGCATTCGTGGTCGTATTCCGGGTTAGCTATGTTAGTTCCGTGCCATGTGTGTGGTGCGTTGCTGCCGCTGGATGAGAAGACTATGTCTTCGGGGTAGAGTGATTGGTAAGTGTGGGAGTGCAGTGATTTGTTGAGGGGGTTTGACTAGAGTTTCGTCTTGATGTGGAATGTGCTGCGGAGGGCTGTGAATTGGTGCTCTTGAGCGGCCTATATGTTGCGGGTGGTGGTGGCTAGTGTGGGTAAGCCGATTTCTGAGCGGGAGCCTAGTCGTGTGATGAGTTGATAGACCTTTTCCTCGGACGTGCGGTGTATGAGGTCGGGGCGGAAGTGGTGGTAGAGGTGTCGGATGCGGGGGCCGGATAGGGTCGTGACCGCTCGGCCGTCGGGGGTGCAGAGGACGGTTGTGTCGTGAAGGGTTGGGTGGGTGTGTATGGTGAATTTGCCGGTGGGGAGCATGTCGAGGGTTGGATTGATGGGGTCGTGGTTCAATGTGACGAGGGAGTGCGTCCATAGGGTGGATCTTGGGTCATGCCAGATGGGTGTTGTGGTTGGGACGAAGTAGGAATTGAAGGCAGTGAGGGCGGTGGGGCCAGAGGGGGTCTCACTGATGGTAACGTGGAGTTGGAGGCATAGGGGGCAGTGGACTTCGTGTAGGCGGGTGAGGTCGTGCTTTTGGCCGCGTTCGCACGTGCCGCATTGCCAGGTGTCGGGTCCCTGATCGGGGCGGCAGTGGGAATGGACGGCAAAGCACGGGCATGTGCTACAAGTGGAAGTGGGGTCTGTGTGGAGGGGGTCGTGGCATATGGAGCAGATGGTATGGGAGGGGGTGGGGAGACATACCGGTGTGGGTGTGGAGGAGATGAGACAGAAGCCGTCGTCGAGTTGTTGTTGGATGTCCCATTCCGTGAGCTGTTCCGGGGCCCATTCCACCACGTATTGTGTTTGGACGTATTCGGTGTCTTTGTGTTTGGAAATGATGCGTGTGACGTCGCATGGAGGGTAGTGGTGGTCCGAGGGGGAGAGGTATTCCGCATCGATGTGCGTGGTGGGGGCTAGGGGAGAGGTGGTGTGAATGCGGGGTGGTCGGATGCCGGGGGAGAGGGTGGTGGGGGAGCGGGGGGGGTGGGGGGTTAAGAGAGGAATTTAGGAGGGGTGAATGGTGATGGGGGGGGAAGTGTGTTTGGTAGAGAGGTGTGTGGTGGACAAGCGGTTGTGAATGCTGTCGAGTGGTTCGGTGAGGACCGCGGCGAGGAGACGGATGGGGACGGAGAGTGGGTCGGCAGCTCCTTCGAGTGAGGATATGGATTTGCAAGATTTGAGGATGATGGAGGAGGAGGAGGAGGCGCGGAGTAGGACATGTCGCCATGTGGTAATGTGGGTTTGCCATAGGTAGTTGAGGCAGGGAAGAAGGAATGTGTCTGTTCGGCGGGGTGTAAAGTCGCAGTATGCTTGTTTGTAAGTGTGTGGGTCGGTGATGTGGGTGGCTTTGTCGCGGAGTGAGGCGAGGAGGGTGTCGTCTTGGCGGGTGAAGTGGGCACGGAGTGTGGTGGCGATAGGGTTGGAGAGGGAGAGGGGCGGGATATGGTGGAACATGGTGCCTGCGTCGCGTTGGGTCCGGACTAGGCATCTGAGTGTGGGTGGGGAGGTGTTGCGTGACATGATGGACTCTGTGGGCCATTGATTATATGGGGTGGAAATGGTGTGGATGTGTGTTCTTGCCATGTGGCCTATGTATCCATGGGTGTACATAAGCTTGTGGAGATGACATACCGTGAGTTGTGCGGCATGGGCTTAGAGGGGAGGGGCATAACCGAGGTCGGATGTGGGGTGGTGCAGGGACTGGATCCGCCATTTTTTGTTGGTTCGGATCCATGAGTACTTGAATTTTTAGGATCCGGAACTAGTGAGTACCTCTAAAAAAGGGATCCGGATCCCGCGATTACCTGTGATTCTAGGGTTCGGACCCTGCGATTACCTGTGATTCTAGGGTCCGGATCCCGCGATTACCTGTGATTCTAGGGTTCGGATCCAGCGATTACATGTGATTCTAGGGTTCGGATCCAGCGAGTACCTGTGTTTTCGGTTCCGGAACCGAGTACATGAGTACTTCTAAATTTTTGGTTCCGTTGGATTCGTTGGGTTCGCGATTCCAACAAGTACTCGAAGTACTCATGCAAATTGATACAAATTACGCATTTTGGAGGAAATTTGTACAACAAATTCAATTTTTACATCTCTACTAGTTCTATGCGCCTGCTCATGCTTGGATCCCATACAGTAGATTTTGACTGAGGTATCCTAAACACCCTATCTGAATTCCCAACAATCTCCTCCTTTGTATGTTGGATAGCCGTCGATGACAAGCTATTCCCTGATCAAGACGGTCTACTACTTCCCGCTTGCCCCGCCATTGTTGCTAACTATGATAGGAGTTGGATGTGGACGGGCAGATTATGGTGGATTTCAAGCGCGTACGCACCGTTAAACTGGCCCTTGGGTGGGCTACAATCGATTCAAGGATGCGGAATGACAACAATCAGGGCTATTGAACCAATCCTAGACATACACTTCAGCAATTTTGCATTGCCAAATACCTCCCCAAAAAACAGCGTGTCACTTCGGGCCACCACAGAATCGTGAGATACTCGGAATCGTGAGTACTGATTGGGTATCGCGATTCCACATCGTTTTGCGAGGATGAGGTACTCGCGATTACCGCGGATCTATTAAAGTACGATGAATACCGGATCCAACGATTACTTACAATAACTGGTACCGGATCCTACGATTACTTACAATAACTGGTACCGGATCCAACGATTACATGTGATTCTAGGGTTCGGATCCCGCGATTACCTACCGAACCTAGGGTTCGGATCCAGCGATTACCTGTGATTCTAGGGTCCGGATCCCGCGATTACCTGTGATTCTAGGGTCCGGACCCACGAGACCGAGTCCGAACCCGAGTAGTCTCGGGGATTCGCGGAGCCGTAGGATCCGGATCCAGTCCTTGGGGTGGTGGAGGGTTGTGCGGGGGAAGTTACGCACCGAGGAGACGGCGGAACGGAGTGCTCGGCAGATTTGACCGTCCATGATGTTGAGATGTGAGTCGTTGAAGAGGCCGAGCTGGAAGGTGAAGTGCTTGCCGATGAGGAGTCCGCGGATGACTCGGATTCTGCGAGATTGGGTTAGGAGGGAGGTGGATAGGGCGTTGATGAGGGAGGTGGTAGTGCTCTTGAGTTCCTGCATGTGTTTGGTGAAGGTGAGTGAGGTGTTGAGTTCGGCTCCGAAGACTCGGTAGGTGTCCGAGGGGCCGATGGAGGGGATGAGAAATTGTGTGTGTGCTGATGGTGACGAGGTGGTGTCGGAGGCGTGAGGCAAAGAGGGTGCGGTTAGCGAGAAAGAGGGTGTTGCATGAGCGCCATAATACGCCGGTAATACATCATTTACGGACGTTAACAATCATACATGTGTAGGCATTGGAAAGGGAGAGCTTTTGGAGCTGGATGGTCATGTTGGTGGGTGAGCCCGTTGCGAGGGTGAGGTCGTCAGTGAAGCCGTGTCCGGGGTAGGTCGCCGTGGGTTCTGTGGGGTCAACCCTAGTGGAGGGGGTGCCTGGGCGGTAGCCTCGGCTACCTACTTTGAGCCATCGGAGGAGTGGTTCGAGAAAGAGGGTGAAGAGGGAGGGGGAGAGGGTGTCTCCTTGGAGGGTTCCTCGGTTGATGTCTATGGAGGGGGTGGAGCCGTTGGGGGTGACAAATTTGAAATTTGAAATTAAACACTCCAATACCAGTATAAACCGGCTGGAGTCTCTGGGCCCCCCCTTTTGCTATGCCATACAGGACTTAGTAGACTGAGGTAGACCGTGAACCACTAATCCCAACCTCTCCAATGGCAGTAACGATACCGTCTAAAACATACTCATAAACAAGTACTGTCTGCATACAGGTATGAAATATAAAATGTCGCTAGTCTCCACGATACGCGGCCTGCTCCAGCCGCTGCGGGGTCGCTGATGAGCAGAGCTGTCCAGCTTGAGCTGGTCGAGGCGAACCTGCCTGACCTCGGCTCCTGTGCGACTCCGGTCGTGCCGGAGCTTGGGGGGAAAGGCAGGTAAAAAACCCCCCTCGCAAAGGTCGTCGTCGGTCCCGCCTCGATCCGTGCTCAACCCCGCCCGAGGTATTAGCCGCTCCTCTCGACGCAGCTCGCCACCTAGCCGAGTCTTCTCTCCTCCTTCGGGGGCTGAGAAGAGAAAAGAACTAGGCTGCAGACGGTGTCCGGCTGGCTCTCTTGCCCCCGAGCCAGATTTTCTCCTGTCCCCTGTCCTTTTCCCGTCTGTCTCCAACACCTATTTGATCGCGCTGTGGCCGTCCGTGCCCTCCCCCAGTGGTTTACGTTGTTAGGGGGCCGCCTTTACGAACAGTGTGCCGTTACGATAACCCTAGGCACACTGTCTGAGGCAGCCTATCGATAACTGGGTACCGACTAGGGAAGGGGTAGGAAGAACACAGGGATCGAGTCGCCGGTCCTCAAAAGATGGTGGGTACGGGAATTTTTCCAAAAACCCCCCGTACCGGGCTTTTCCGGCGGCGGGCGATCCTAAGGACCGCCGCCGCCAGACCGTGCCGCTCCTCCGGCTGCGACCAACCACCGTCCTGCGTAGCCTCAGGCCTCGCCCCCAGGGGAGATCCGAGGCGCTCGCAGGGCTGGCGACTGCTAGCGAGCGCCGTCCCTAGCGCTGCTTCCCAGCTGTCCGCCGCCAGCTCCAACACCTTCGTCCCTCCGCTGATCCGTCCGTACCCCTCTTCGCCAAAAAATATTTCGCAAACGCCGCCCCCGCCCCATCGTCGGAAGAGTATCTGCGAGTATTTAATCGCGGAAAGACATATCGGACTGGCCGAGCGGGAGATCCCTGTGTTGGTGTACGGATACTATGTTTTTCCAAAACCCTCCGTACAGGGCTTTCCGACAGCTGCTGATCCCGCGGATCGCAGCTGCCGGTACCTCGTTTAGCCCCCTACCGTGCCAGGCCTGGCACGGCTATGGGGTTACCAGCGCCCACCGCGTGGAGGTAGAGGTAGGTGCCGACGGGCCTGCGAGCGCACCCCCCTCCGGGGCCGCCGCCGCTGCGCCGCCGGCGGGCGCCTGGGGGTGACATAGTATGTGGTGGAGACCCCATAGAGTTGTTCCCAAGTGTCTACAAAGGTGGAAAGCATACCGAGATGTCGCATGTGTGTGAGCATGATGCGGTGGTCGGTGGCGTTGAAGGCGCCTTTGAAGTCCGCATACATAATGTAGATGTCTTTGTTGTGGATTTTTGCATCCTCCATCATCATGATTATGGAGGCGAGGGCGTCGTGTATGCTGCGTTGATGGCGGAATCCATCTTGTTGGTCGCTAAGGATGCCGTGGGTTTTTGCAGATTTAGAGCTTGCATCTTTGATTAGTTCGGTTCAGAGTTTGAATAAATTGTTCATGAGGGCGATAGGGCGGTAGTTGTTGGAGAGACTCGGGTCACCTTTTTTATGAAGTAGGCAGGTGGTGCTGTGGCACCATTCGGGGGGAGAATAGGCCTTGTGGGAGAGGAGGGAGTGGATGGAGAAGACGGCGCAACGGGTCGCAGGGGAAAGGAACTTTATGATTTCGTTAGGGATACTGTCTGGGCCGGGGGGCTTGCCACTGCCTAGCGAGTTTATTGTTTTATCGTATTTATCACGTGTTATCGTGCCGGCGAGGGTGAGGGAGGAGTCTCTGCGGGGCTCGGTGACGAATGGGTATGGATTGTCAGGGTGTTCCAACGGAGAGAGGGGAAGCTTGGGTGGGTGGCGCGGGTGAGTTCGTTATCGAAGTGTGAGTGAACTCCCGCGAGAACGTCGTTGGGTGTGGCTACATTAATTGCGTCGGGGCAAGTGATTTTATGGAGGGTCGAGGTGGCACTGCTATGGGGGAGGAGGCCGCTTTTAATTTTATTGAGGAGGCGGTGGTAAGATTTTGGGTTAACGTCATAGGCGATGTTGGCGCGGGATTTTACTTTTTTCAATTTATCCGTGGTGGCGGTGTGGGGGTGTTGGCGAATGCTATCTTGGCACTTATGTTTGATGGTATCATGGCTAATGTAATCGGTCGTATTAAGGGGAGACTGGGCGAGGGGAAGGGGGCTGCGTTTAATGTTGCAACGTCGGAGGGTTTGAAAGTGTTTGCGTGGTTTTATACAGAGCCATGGGGTGTCCGGAGGTACGTTTGGGGATCGAGATTTTTTTTTTTTTTTGGGGGGGGGGGGGAGGGGCCATATGGCGGCTGCGTGGTCCATGTGGTTAGAGAGAAGGGTAGTGAATTGCGAGGCGAGAGTGTCTAGGTCGTCAGTGGAGGTAGTGGATGGAGGCGTGTTGAGAATGGCGGCATGAAGGGTGGCGGTTTGGTTGATGAAGTCGGGTGTATTGTTTTGTTGTGTTGTTATGTGGTGTTGTGTTAGGTAGAGTATGAAAGTGTATTTGCGGGTGGAGTGTGTTTTGTGGGAGGGCGTATCGGGCGAGGGGGCCTAGCAATGAGGAAGAAGGGGGCTAGGATAACGAGGTGAATGGCCGAGTGGTCGGTAAAGTGTGAAGGGGAGGGGAAGACAGAGGCGGTCGACGGGGGGAGGTCAGGGGTGAGGGGGGTGTGGAGAGCCAGTGGTCTAAGCAGCCCCCGCTGCGAGGGAAGGTGGGGATGGGGGGGTGGAAAGGTTGAAGGTGGGAAGCGAGGAGGGAGGTGGGGGCGAGGTCTCGTGTACCTTGGTGTCAGGTCGTTTGGAAGCCCCCCCCCCCCCCCAAAGGACTCGGTGAGTCAGATGGTCAACTGCGAGTCTGAGTCCCCATGCTGCAACTTCTGCGTACAAGCGGGTTAGTTGTGTGGTGTGGAGCTGTGGCATGTATACCCCGATGAGGATGTACGGGGTGCATGAGTGCGGGGAGAGGGAGAGGCCAATAATGTGGGGGGCGAGGTGGGGGGGAGGGGGTATGACAGTGGCGGAGTGGAAGGACGAGTTTCGAATGGCGAAGAAGACGCATGTGTGGGGTTGGGACACATGCGAGTGCTGTGGACGGGCGCTCTGTAGGAGGTATTGGGGGAGGTCGACGCGCAATCGTGATTTGTGTGTGGCGTGGTTGGTTTCTGTGAGGAGGAGAACGTCCGGTTGGTGGATGGTTGCGAGGTGCTCGACATCCATGATGGATGTGTGGAGGCCGCGGGTGTTGAGGTTGATGCTGAGGTGGAGTGGCTGGGCGATATGGTGAGGGATGATTGGCGAAGGGAGGGGGGCCGGGGGTTGGGGAGTGTCGGGCGGGGGTTGCTGGAGGGCGCAGGTGGGAGGGTGGGAGGAGGGGACTTGAGGGTAGGGGGGCGTTCGCAGCCTTTTCATAACGGCGTCTCGGCCAAGGTAGCCAACCGGGCGGCTAGAGCTAGCTGCGGTTGGGGAGTACCGTCGCGCTATTGAGGCCCAAAACTCCAACCCCGTTGCAATGGGTCTTGGGGTGCACGAGGAATTATTACGATTGCACCCACAGGACGATGACGACCTCGCGGACGTGTTGCCGGATCCCTTCTCTTTCCCTCGTATCAAACTCCATGTTTCGGTAGTTAATATCATGGAGGTCATCGCTAACTGCCCTCGAAAGTCTAGTCCTCATGTCGATGGTTGGAGGCTTGAAACTCTTCGCGCGTTGGGTTCCCCTTGCACTTTCACCGGTTAAGCCGAAGCCATCGTGAATGCAAAAGTTCCACATGCGTCGCTTCATTCCTCGCCTCCGCCACACTTATCCCGATAGACAAGCTTGATCCCGAACAACGACGCGCACAAGAGTAAAAACTTCGCGACCAAATTGGGACGTTGCGCCCAATTGGAAAGGGCTCCGCTTTAGTTCGTTTCGCGCTTCTCGCCGTAATTGGTGACGAAGTGTCTCAATGGTTCGCTGCTCGGCACCAATATGGGGTCGGCGTCCGCGGCGGGGTTCAGATCGTACAATTTATGGTTCGAGCCGCGCTTGGCGCTTCACCGGACTGGACGAACATGCAAGGCGACGCATTCAACGCGTTCACCGAGTTCTTTGTGGCGTCCCTTGTTTGAGGAATTGTCTGCAAATCCAGCGCTTCGACCGTTGCTCCGCGTCGCTAGTATGTTGTGTGGCCGTCCATCTAACTTGAACGTTTACGACTCATAAATTGCTCATGGCCCGACTATGCGTATCCCGAGTACCCGTGGAGTCAATCAAGGTTGCATTCTCGGGGCCATGTTCTTCACAATAGTTGCCTCTTGGGTATACAAACAAGTGGCTGCGATTACCCCGAACGAATCCGTTGTATGCGGATATTCTGACGATGGTCACTTCATAGGACCCCCTGCGTTTCTCGTGGTTATTGGCGACGCTATTCCGGAGGCGTATGCTAGCGTCGGCCTCACATTAACCATCCGCAAAACTGTTTGTATTCCCCTTTGGGTGTCGGTGTTGCTTTCGATAATCTACCCAATAACGGCCACATCCTGCGGGGAGTACATGTCTCCACGGAAGGGGCGAAAGTATTGGGGGGGGGGTCAATGGGTACATCCGATTTGCTCGAGACGTGTTCGAAACGGCCTTAAGCAAGTATGATGCCTATGGCGAACGTCTAAGGGGTCTAGCACCTCACCGGCACTCTCATACTTCGCTTCATATCCATCAACATTGCAACCGCCGCTTCGGACACTTTGCCCGTACAGTCACCCGCGGTCTTGGCAGGGGCGAGGGCTACGGTGATACCGTCGTGACCTTCCTCAGGCGCGCTGACAATGCCACCCTAGATGTGGAGGCTGAGATATTGGGCCTTCCCGCAGCTAGCATTCCCCGCGACATTTGCTCTGATATGTCTCTTCCCATGCGTTTCGGAGGCATGGGGGTTGGGGACTTGGTTGCCTTGTCGGGTGTGTCCCATGTCGGAGCGGCCGGTTTGGCAGTGGGCTATGCTATCCGTTTCCTTACAACGCAAGATGCTCGCGTGCGCGGGGATTCCCGCGACGAAGTTCCGATGGAGCCGACCATGTGTGGACAATTAGCGACTGCTATGACCACAACGGTGTCCCTTACTAGGCATAGTACACCGGACGGATAATGGCGACAACGAACCCATGTGGTCGTTAGAACTCGCTTAGTCGTGGACGCGCTTATATGCCACGTGCGGTTCTCACGCTCTCGCCGAGTCCGAACCCTTGATAACCTCAGCCTTAGCGAGGCTTCCCCCGCAACGTCCAATTGTCGCTCGCGCAGGCTGCGACGCCGAAGCCCGATCAAACAACGAGCATACTGCTCGGTCCCTTGATGACCTACCCTCGCTCGTATCTCTTTTAGCGTTTGCCACGGACATCTTCCAAAGCTACAAGCCGACACTAGTGAGCGCATCAACTTGCTTCGCTTCGCGAAGCTCGCTACCACGTTTTCTAACCACGCTCGGCCGGAGTCTACGCGTTTTGTCTATCATCTCGGCCACGGCGCCCTTGCGTGTTTGGCTTCGGACCCGCCTACTTCGGGTCGCATGTGTGAGCTCCGTGACAAGTTACCTAAGCACTACGACGCATTTTCCGCGTCGAGGTATGTCGCATCTTCGGCATGCCCACATCCCGCATCCTCTCTACTCTACGCTCTCCCACTGCTTGTGCTTTTACGCCATCTCTCTACTCAAGCTATGCGTGGTGCGTTCGCGTCGGCGGGTGTTGACATGTTTCAGAATGCGTGGGCCACTGCTCTTGCTGTCCATTTGGCTCGATGCGGCGGAGATGCTTCGGTCCTCACCGCTCACTCTTCGTTAGTGATGGCCCTGGCGGAAATCATCTCGGAGGTTCGTGGCGCACTCGGGGTTGGCATCGAGGTTCTCACAGATCCCACGATGTAAGTTCGAGTCCCCAACGGCAACAACGCCCTAACCGCGGATGTGGGTGTCTTGCACTATCACAGCATCCGAGGCTCAAAACTTGCTCTTGATGCGGTGGTTTCCGGTTTGTTTGGCGTTTCCAGCCCCATGTCTCCCCGTCTCCCGAAGTCGCTCTACGCCGTGTTGAGAAGACCAAGTTCAAGCAGTATTCGGAGGAGGTGAGGAGTCGCCCTGACATCCGCTTTATTCCCTTTGCAATCACGGAGTTTGGTACTCTCGGCGGCCAGGCTACGGCTTGCTCGACGGAGCTGGCCAAGCACGCAGCCGCCTCTCAAGGGATGCATGTGGGCAAGTTGTTGGCCTCCTCGCGCCGAAAGGTTTCTCTCGCTGTCCATGTCGCTCACGCGGACAACATCTTCCGCGGTTTGTCCGCCGCCGCAAACGGTGTGGAGATAGCTTTTTTCTCGGTTGGGATGCCTCTCCTATCACGGTGCTCTTCACCCGCGCTATGGGCCGCAAGCGTCCCCATGCTTCCTCGAGCGGCGCGTGAGGCGCCGCATGCCGCCTCCACGTGTTGCATTCTTGGCGTTGCCTAGGAGCTTTTTAGGTTCGACCTACTAGGTTGGTGCACAATGTAGCGCTTCCTTTTTTCCGTGCTTTGGATTCCGTGATCCTCTTGTCACTCTTGCCTTTTGTTTCCCCTCCCTTTTTCCTTGTACGTGCTCATTTTGTTCTTCTTGTAATAAATTTTCCTGAGCAATGCAGCAAGACAACAACATTCCAACGACGTGGACTAGGTTTTAATGTTTTAATGGGAAGATAGGATTTAGGGTTTTAGGTGAGGGGAGATAGACTGTTAGGCAACGACAGGTACAGAAAGCAGCAAAAGATAGTATATGATGAAAAAGCATATCTCCCCCCCTCCTTCCCCCCCCCCCCCCCCCTCATTTTGTTTGAGAAAGACCGCCACCTCAAACAACAAATAAAAACCTAATCGCCCTGACAGCCGCAGTCTGTGCGCGGCTAGGGTACGCACTGTTGGATACACAGCGCGCTGTAATAAATTCTGCCGTTGTTCATATCGACATATTCTGACCGCACACGTTCCCTCGAAACACAGAAATCGCAGAGACAAAGGTACCCGTACCCGGTACCTGTAAATCGCAATTACCGTTACAAAATGCATATCGTAAGTCGCTATATCCGCAAATACCACGAATTTATGCAATATAGCGAGAAGTTACAACAGGTGAAGGCATTTTTCCTCCGGCACCCAATTTTTGTTGGCTGGCAAACAATTCCGAGGAAATAAACATTCCAATAAAATTGGGAAAAGCAATAGCAATTGAGAGACAATAATCCATGCAGCATCGCCATTAAAAACAGTACAAACTCAACATCACATATTTTGATAACTCGACATTGTTACCAAAGCCATGACAATGACGGAATCGGCAATTTAAAATAGTTGCACCTTCACATCACGGTTTGGCAGACCAGGCAGAGACATGGGCACGCTCCAAGACTTCCCACATGCGCAGTGACACACATACACATACACGCACATATTCACACAAATACACACACACACACAATCACCCCCTATTTCCCCATTCACACAAACACACACACACACACACACACATACACACACACACACACACATATTCACACACACACACACACACACACACACACACACACACACTCACTCACTCACACACACACACACACACACACACACACACACACACACACACACACACACACACACACACACACACACACACACACACACACAAACAAAGGCTAGGGATCGATGGTATCGTCGATGCTTTACAAGCGCATTTCGCTGCGATTTCGGGTACATTTCGCATTCGGGGTCTCCGAAAACACCACGAATACAATACGTCGATATTGTCCAGATGATATCATCGATCCCTAGCCTTAACACACACACACACACACACACACACACACACACACACACACACACACACACACACACACACACACACACACACACACACAGTTTGCCTACATAGCGTCAAAAGCTTCAAAAGACTTTAATCCCTCGGCTAAAAACATGCAAAAACAAAGCAATCGCAATCACGACAGCGGCGCATTCAAAACATCGTCCTACGCGGTTGGTGGTGAAGACATTGACGGGAAGGGAAGAGGACGGGAGGCGATGGGAAAGGGGAGCTCACCGTCGGCGCTGTTGGACTTGGAGATGCGGCCGGCCCATGTGTGGAAGAGCATGAGGAGGGAGTTGTCGCTGCCGAGCTCCACCACCGTGTTATCAATGAGCCAAGAAAGCGGGTGGGTGACCTCGCCCAACCCGCGGCAATGCTTGCCCTAAAGGCAGCCAACTAAACCCTACTTTCAAATGAGACGTCTCACAATACCCTACGTTAAACGCATCAATAAAAGGGGCGACATTTAGACATAATTTCTGAAATATATCCTAAAACAAATCAATATCAGAAACGCGGCCATGAAACGCTGCATTCCGCGAAAAAAATCGACCATGAAACCCGCCACGGTGAAAGGGCCAACATACGGCGCATACCTTACTTAACGCCGCAACCCAAACAAGAATATCACAGCAAAAGCAAATCCCCCCAAAATAAAACCTTTTCAAACTCCAATAGTCCCGAGAACCAAAAACATGCTTAAAAAAGTGGCATGTATCTATTTTCCTCTTAAACGACTCTGGGAACTTGAAAATAAGCGCCCAACATCAGCCGTAGGTAGGTGGAAGCGAACATTCTGAATCCATCAACCACACATGTACATGGCAAAGAAATTGAAATTGAAATTGAAATTGAAATTGAAATTGTTTACAACATGTACCGTATGCGCCGGTTTTTCACCAAAAGCCGGATGCGTCGGCTGCTGTCTCTGGGCCCTCCCAACTATGCCATACAGGGAACTTACAAGTCAGGGCTAGACCGTGAACCACCTATGTCCAACCTCTCCAAGTGTGGTCGGGGGTTTCACTCCCCCCCGGGGAGGGTCTGAAGCGGGTTAAAGGTGGTGTGCAAGAAGGGCTTGGGGAGGTGCGTTATGCGGAGGCTCGGCGAGTGGTCGTGCGTGATTTGGTGCGGTAGACAAGGAGTAGATAATGCAGCCATTGGACGGTGTGTGCATGGAGTGTGGAAAGGATGCGAGACGTGTCGATTCGTGCTTTGGTGATGAGTTTTCCCGGAGGGTCGGTGCGGAGGGTGAGGAGAGAGGTGAGACTTGCGATGGTGGATGAGTGCGGTGTGCCCGTGCGGCTCATGACTATGGGGAGGATTTCGACTTCGGTACCTGGCCAGTGGTTGCGGATGGCATTTGCGAGGGGTGTGTATTTGTCCCTAACCAGGTGGGTTGTATGTGAGAGGTTATGGTCGGTGCAGTACTTCCACTCCCCTATTTGTATTTTTTTGATAGAAGAGTATCGTCGGCGGCCGTTGGTGTGACCGACGAATCGAGGTTCGAGGATGCGAATGAAATCGGGTTTGTGCGCCGGGGGACGTAGTGCGGGTGGGAGAATCTCGGGGGGGAGGATAGCGGGGCACGAGGTTAGGGAGTCAGGCGAAAGACCTTCGTCAGCAGCAACAAGGCGGGTAGGCATGTGGGTGGGGTAAGGGGGGTGACAGTCGAGAGGGGTGTGGGTGGGGGTGGGGTGGGTGAAAGACTTGATGGGTTTGTTACCGAAGTCTGCAGTGATAGTCTCCCATCGGCCTCCGTTGTGGCGTTCCAAGAGAGATAGGAGGAGCTGTAGCGCGCTGTTGTGGCGGTCCTGTCTTAGGCCGGACATGGTGGGGCAGTTACCGGCCATGTGGCCGTTGCTGGTGAATTGTCCACACATGGGGCAACGTAGGGTGGGGTTGTGTGTGAGGAGGCGGGTGTTGTGGACTCCCCACATGAATTCTTGCTTGTGTGTGAACTGGATATTTGTGAGGGTTGAGTGTTTTTTGTGGAAGGAGAAGTCGGCACCCGCTTTCGCGGCTCGGGCGAGGAGGGCACCGTGTTTGGATGTTTGTGAGAGGGGTGTATGTGTGTGTTTGATACTGTGGGTATGTGCGTCTGTTTTAAGGTTGGTGTATTTGTAGGGTATGGGTTCCCCCTGAGTTTGTGGAATGAGGGTGTATGGCCAGGTCCAGTGGCCGACTGACACGGCTGAGCCTGTGGTGTAAGTTGTATCTGGCGGTTGTCCATCTGCAACTTGGTTAGCAAGTGCATCTGCGAGGTCGTTACGTAGTGAGTGATTGTGTGCCTTAATTTTGCCGAGGTGCGTGCGGATGCCTGCGTTGCAGCGGGTTTTGAGGGTGTGTGTGATGGAGAGGAGTGTGTCGCGGTGGATATTGTGTCTGTTAGCGGATGGGCAGTTAAAGTATCCTTGTATGAGGCGGAGGGAGCATGCACTGTCTGTAAGGAGGTGGGTATGGCCTAGTTGGAGGCCTATGTCAATGCCGGCTAATTCAGCGCGTTTGATAGTGTGGGAGGGGGGGGTAGAAGTCACCAGGATTTTGACTCGGGTTTCCGAGGCGGGGTGGGTGGCGGCTGCTCCGAGGGGTGAGCACATGGCAAAGAACACGTACCACCGTCTCTTGAAGCACCGCGCCGCCGGGAGAAGACTATCGAGAATACAACTGCATGCGGCATGGAACTCTTGCTACAACTTCCAGTTTGTCGTGAGCTTGTTGAACTTAGCCCCTTAACTAGGTAGAATGAAGATGGCGAGAGTGGATTGTAACGCCGTACGCCGACATCTTTCCAAATGCTCTCCGACTTTTCCGCGAGCTCCCAAAGTGAATTGATGAAACCTATTTCGCCAAGCAAGTCTCTCGCCAAAATTGAGTCGGATGGAGAGCAATGAGATAAGTCCCCATGCACATTCCACCCCCCATCATCACCACACGCCTCCAAGGTGAAATGGGATTGTTCATGGAAAGGAGTAAAGACCGAATCGATCAGTTTCCCATCAACGGAACGCCGAGTTTTTACATGTCTGCTGCTCACCCTTCGCTTAAATGACAATGAAAATCAAAATGATTTATAATATTACCAGCAAATTAGACCGGCTACTGTCTAACGGCCATCAATTGCTCAACCATTTAAGACACTTAAGAGCAAAGATTGGATCGGGTGCTCTTCATCCACGTATACCTATCGACACACCTATCTGCAATGTGTATAATGTGTGCAAACTTTCCTTGGAGGTCAAAAACTGTAAGCAACCGCAATAATTGCCACAACCCCCCCGTCTAAGCAGTAACAGTATATATAATTTTATAATCAGAAAAAGCAGATAGAGATCGTGTTAATCATTTTCTTTCTTCACTTTATTTGATTGCGGTTGTTATACATACTTGTAATCAAACTTACATACAATTGTGGCGTGTTACCCCGTTGCACTGTCACTGTGCTTTTAGTACGGGCGGTATCCAATGACCGGTCGCTGCGACTGGACGACACGCGGCGCGTCATAGGCTAGGCGTGCAGAAAATCTGGGCGTGCACGTAGTGTAGAGATATGCCATGCGACCCATACTCATCTCCCAGAGGTTCACCGGTACCTCCATCATGGTAGGAGATTATTAATGATACAAACAGATAATTACCGGTACAAATACAGCAGGGATATGACGAGTCGCGTTCTGCTCGTGCTGCTTATTTCGCGCACAGGTTACTGCTGCTGGTACCGTACTTTGAACCGTCCCTGCGCGAGTATGTATTATTAGCAACGCGCAGGCTCGGTCAAGTCCGACGAGGCGACGACCGACTTGTCGTCAGTCGTGAGCATCATAAAGCAGACGGCCGCAGCGTTTGAGAGACACAACGACTTCACACTCCACGACCAACATTCCGAATCACAGCCAGCTAACTACAACTCTACTGAGTCGACAGCAATATATACGCTCCCGCATCAGTCACTCTTCCTAGTTCCTACTTCGACCCTCAATCAGCGCTCTCGTCTCTCATACATATATACACCCGAACATAATACTCATCACCCATATCAGCATTTCAGAATGGCTCTGTCGACGATGGCTTACCTGCCAACCATCATTGCGATGCTACTTGCCTTCGCAGCCTCAGCCACCCACTCGCGAGAGCTTTTGATGGAGGTGATCGAGACACTGCCGGCGGCTTTTACAGTCGACCAAAGCAAACTGACTTTCGGAGGCAGCGGCTGCCCTCAGGGAACCGTCCAAGTGGTCGCCGCCCCAGACGGCCAGACTCTGTCGGTGCTCTTCGACGACTACACCGCCGCGACGGAGACCGGTGACAGTCGCGATCGTAAAAGCTGCAACCTCGCCCTCCCCGTCAGCGTGCCCAACGGCATCAGTCTTGGCATAATCGAGGTCGACTACCGCGGGTTTGCTTTCGTCCCGGAGGTTGATGGTGCGAGGGCGAGAATGACCGCCGAATATTTCTGGGCCGGCCAGCGAGGCCCCACTCGCCGTACCACCTTCCCCGCCGGCTACGACGACGAATTCATCCTCTCGGACACCCTGGTCGGCGGCTCCATCGTCTTCAGCCCTTGCGGCGAGGACGTCAACTTCCGGGTCAACACCTCCATCGAGGCGCGCAAGGGTGACGGCGACACCGACGGTCAGGAGGTTGAGATTGCAGTCGACACCACCGACGTCACCATCAATGGGGAGCAAATCATCCCTTTCTTCACAGCCACTTTTGTGGCGCAAGTGTGCTAGTTCACACGGCCGCGCCTCAGCGCCACCTCCATCCCCGTCTATTGCTGAACTCACGACGTGGGAAAAACAGACGGGGCAGTAGGTACTAACGGCAGCTCACTACCCAGTAGTAGTAAATATAGGTAGTGTCGTCGTGAAGTGAAACGAATGCTGTATAGTTTTTAAAATCATAATACTTCAGAACAAATACATTCCATGTCCATCACCGCCTACTTACATCACGCACTTAACCGTATACATCACGAAACAGGCTGCTACAGATATCTCCGACAATCTTTTGCCAATCCTTTTCCTGCCGGGGCTGACTCTTCTTTTGAATTCTTTATTACTGCTGGTATTGACTTTGTTGTATCTGGACCGCCGACAAGCCAGAATCTAAAACCAGCGCCCGTCAGCGCCTCAACGCCTCCACGCCATCAATATCGACGGCCTTCCTGAGCAGCCCGAGGTCGAAGCTCATGATGCGAATCCCGGGCCTCTCCTTCAGGCTCGTATCCGTTGCGCTGCTGTCCTCCTGAATGATCAACAAGATTCACCGTTGAGCGGTCCCGTCGTAAGTTGATAGCGGACGAGTGACCGCCGAATTACTCGGAACGGCGGAAGTCGGCAAGTGCTTTTACTATCGATACTTATGTGGCTCGCTCATATCGAGATCCCAAGGAAACCATAAATCTAATCAATTTGGTAACGTAATTTCACCTGGTTGTCCTCTTGGCTAGCGACGTAAGTCCTGGAGTAGGCGACCGTGATATTGCAGCCGTACTGCATGACGGTGGGGTAGTGAAATTGCCAGCCTGGCGTATCAATCTCATCCACCTGCGCCACTCGCGTCCACGTCGCGCCGTGGTCCTGCGAGATCGCCAGCCGGAGGGCGGTCCGGAAGCGCGTGAAGCCGTCGTCCGCGTATTTCTGGTGGTCGTTGAATGCCAGCATGAGGTCGGTGCTGTCTTTGAGTCGGATGGCGTGGATCTGCGTGGGCGCACATCGCACGGTCGCTGAGCCTTAAACAGCGACAAGCGACGATGAGATAATACGGAGAAGCGTTATCGGCAAAAAACAATTAAAGCCGAGATTCAGAAACCAGAGTCAGACTTTTCTTGCTAACGAAATGTACGACTGCGGTATTTAATATTTCGATATAGCAATGGAACAAATTACCATATCATGATCGAACATGAAATAGCAAGAATCAAAATAGCGGTAGAGAAATACTCAGGACAAAAATGTATAGGAATATCAGTTATTTGTCGGTTCTCTATTCAAGTAAAACAAATTCTTACAAGAAAAAGCAGTGAAGGCCACCAAGCAAAACGAAGGAAAGAGGAAAAACCTAAGCCCGAGGAACAGGAAGGCATGCCACAGCGTCAGCACTGCCCTACTGCAAAGCGTCGCGGAGATAGGAACCCAGAGTACCATGAAGAGCAGCAGAAAGACGTTGCATGAATTCACGTCGCACATCCCCACAAAAACGCCGAAAAGGAACATAAGTAGATCGACGAACGAAATACTGCATACTACAGACGCAACTGGGCGTCCCCGATGAGGGGGGAGGGACGGCGCGAGAGATTGTTTCTCTATTCATTCGCGATTTTGCAAGTGACTCGCAGATAGGTTTGATACTTTATATCCAGAGGTGGCGGCCCTCGGGATCACTTCTACAAAACTGAGTTTGCCGGATCCATTTTTCAAGTATTCTGCATGACCTACCCACTTTCATCAGGTCATGAGCAGTGCAGCATGACAACAATATTCGGACGACGTGGACTAGGTCTTTAGGTTTTATGGGAAGATAGGGTTTACGGTTTTAGATGAGGAGAGATAGGCTGTGAGGCGCTGTTGGATACACTGTGAGACTAGGGTGTCTGTGCGCGGCTAGGGTACGCGGTGTTGGATACACAGCGCGCTGTAATAAATTCTGCCGTTATTCATATCGACATATTCTGACCGCACACGTTCCCTCGAAACACAGAAATCGCAGAGACAAAGGCACCCGTACCTGTAAATCGCAATTTCCGTTATAAAATGCATATCGTACGTCGCTATCCAAAAAAACACAATTTAATGCAATATAGCGAGAAGTAACGACAGGTAAATACATTTTTCCTCCGGCACTCAATTTTTGTTGGTTGGTATACAATGCTGAGGAAGGAAAATATCCCAATAAAATTTAAAAACAATACAAAATCGAGAGACAATAATTCATTCGTCAGCGTCGCCAGAAGGAAATGCAAACCCAACATCACATATTTTGATAACGCGTTGTTAACAAAGCCATGACAATGACGGGGGGCGGCAATTAAAAAAAGCTGCACCTTCGCATCAGGGTTTGGCAGACCAGGCAGAGGCATGGGCACGCTCCATGACTTCCCACCTGCGCAGTCACACACACACACACACACACATACACACACACACACACACACACACACACACACACACACACACACACACACACACACACACACATATTCACACACACACACACACACACAGTTTGCCCAAATTGCATCAAAAGCTCCAAGAAACAGTAATCCCTCAGCTAACAACTTGCAAAAACAAAACAATCGCAATCACGATAGAGGCGCATTCAAAACACCGTCCCACGCGGTTGGTGATGAAGTCATAGACGGGGAGAGAAGGGGCGAGGGGAGGGAGGGAAGGTAACGGGGGAGGGGAACTCACCGTCGGCGCTGTTGGACTTGAAGATGCGACCGGCCCAGGTGCGGAAGAGCATGAGGAGGGAGTTGTCGCTGCCGAGCTCCACCACCGTGTTCTCGATGAGCCAGGTCAGCGGGTGGGTGACCTCGCCCAACGCGCGCCAGTGCTTGCCCTAAAGGCAGCCAATCGAACCCTTATGTCAAATGAGACGCCCAACAAGACCCTAAAACAAACCCTAACATAAAAGACCCCAGAAACAAAAAACTTACTCAAAAAAGTGGCCTCTATCTGTTATCCTCTAGAACAACGACTCTTAAACTTGAAAACTAACGCCCATCTGTGACACGACACATGCACACAGTCCAATGCATACCCTGAACCCGCAATACAAGAAAGCGGAAAATACGCGCACCAAGTAAAAACCCCAAATCCCTTCACTGTGGGGAAGGGGCGGTGCGGGGTGAGGAGGCATTTGGGGGAATGAGGGCAATTTGTGATGGCAGGAGCTGACGAGGGGGGCATCAGGGGGACCTTGTCTTTGCTGACCAATACTCCGGCGGAGGCGCGCATGGCGGTGCTCTGACACTTTCCGGCCGTCAGCGCCTTCCCACCGCGCGGGATCTCTCGCCAAAAGGGTAACACCCAATCGCCGTTGCTCCGCACGATCATCTTGTTGGCGAGTACCTTTCGGGGACGAGCAACGCAGTCAGGTCGCGATGAAGTCGCACCGCTGCGCATTTCATTTCGAACATGATGTTCCTCGTGTTCGAAATATTTTGCGTTATTTTAGTCATTATTTTCGACTTTGTCTTTCTATTTTTTCTCCCCAAACTCGATATATGAAACCTTCATTCGAACGCGGTTTCTGAAAACACTTTGTTTGTTTGTTTGTTTGTTTGTTTGTTTGTTTGTTTGTTTTCTACAATTCCCTGTCTTATTATACGTCCAGTCTGTACGTCAGTTTGTTTGCAATATGTTTGTTGTTGTTTAGGATGGAAGGAGTGTGTTCTGTTCATCGGTTGTATGCATGTCTCTCTGTCAGTTTGTTAGTCATTTAGTTGTTTGTTTATTTGTTTGATTGTTAGTTAGTTAGTTAGTTAGTTAGTTACTTTGTTTGTTTGTTTGTTTGTTTGTTTGTTTGTTTGTTTGTTTGTTTGTTTGTTCGTTGCTTGGTTTATTTCCAAGTTGGATAGTTTATTTTCGTGTACTCATGCACAGTTGCTTCAGTTTTCTATATCTTTTAAACCTCTTATCTCGAAGCACAAAAACTGACCCACTGTGTTCCAAATTATAGGTATCACTGAATGCGAGAAATCACACCCCCTTCATCTTCGATTACATCATCTTGAAAGCTGCATTGTTTCCTTTTACTGTCACATAATTCATTTCCTTTGCGTCACCCTTCCTTTCCACACCCCCCCACTCAAACCTCAAACCGCAATGCATTGCCGCATAAAAAGGAGACTTAAATCGTCGATAGTTCAGATCATTTACGTCATGAACCCCGCGCACACACCTAATTTCATATATGTGGCGAAGGTGTTGATGCAATCCCATGTGCCTCTTCAGGCAGCGACTTACCCCCCCCCCCCCCCCCCCCCCCCCCCCTAAGCCTTACCTTGGGCACCCCAAAGTCGTGGTCTTGACTGTACACCAGCACCGGCTTGTCCCACGTCAAAAGGTCCTCCGACCCTGTCATCTTCACGTCGCCGCCCGGAAACCAACGCGGCGGAGCATTCGCCTGCAACCCACAAAGCCCTACTAAACATGGAAATCCAAACTAATCGAATGAATTACATGGGTGTGTGTGTGTTTTTGTGTGTGTGTGTGTGTGTGTGTGTCCGTTTATATCTGCTGTCTGAGAGCGTACGTGCATTTACACTTGTGTTTGTCAGAGAGATCGCATGCGTGCGTGTGATCGTATGCGTGCGCGTCCCTGTGCGGGAGCTTACGCGTGTGTATGTGTATGAGACTCTGTGTGCGTGCGTGCGTGTGAATGTGACTGTGTGTGAGCGTATGCGTGTGCGTGCGCGCGTTTGTGTGTGTGCGTGTGTGTAGGTGTGCGCCCGCGCGTGCGTGTATGTGTGTGCATGTGTGTGGTTGTATGTGATCGTATGGGAGTGAGTATATGTGTGTGTGTGTGTGTGTGCGTTCGTGTGTGTATGAGAATGCATATCACTGAGTGAGATTGTGTGTGCGCATGCGTGTGTGTGTATTTGTCTGTTTGTGTTTACATGTCTGTGTGTGTGTGTTGAGAAGGGGGGGGTCATCATGTGTGAAAAGGTACCGTCAGGGGTGAGAGACATTGGTTATAGGTGGTGGAGGGCCGCACCGTGGCTGGGCGAATGCAGTCCCTACTTTCTGAATACAGCACATACAAGACGCCATCTTGGAAGTGCATCACCGGACTCCACAGCGCGCCTGTGCCCAGACGCACAACATGAAAACATCGAGTCATGTTAACCTCAACGCACATACTTGCGGCACATCCAAAACGCGCCAGAATAAGATTTTCCCGCAAGATGAGAAAGTGTATACATCGACGAATAAATGAGAGATAACTGTGTGACGCGAAAATGAAATCATCTTTAAAGAGAAACTGCTTGCTAACGATATCCGTTCGCCGACACAGACGCCTCCCTCCTTAACAAAAATATAATGGATAAAAAACAAGCTTCCATATTATAAAGAACAGTTGTGAAATCAAAACACATAAATCGTTTGAAACCTACACGACACACTACATATGCATCTGCAACGCAACCACTCACAGTAGTGTCATTCAACAGCCTCAAAATGCTGGCGCTGAGGCTGATTTCAATCAAAAGCGGTTTCAGGGAAGTTTGAAAACGGTTCCATTCAAAAAAATGAAGGACAACAATTTCGAAAGTATGCACAGACCATCCCCCAGGAATCTCTCAGTCGTGCAACCTTCAAACCAATTACCAAGCCGCAATTTCAGGAATACAATAACGGATTGGCAGCCAACAACTACTTCACGCACCTTGGCTGGGCACGCGCAGCTGGCGCTCTGGGTACCACTCCCGCGGCGTCTCGTCCTTGGAAACCTTGAAGTAGATCGACTGCTCCTGCGTTCCCTCGATCGGCAGCCACGCCTGTTGCCACATCACCACCAGACTACCGTTGCCCAGGCGCTCCGTCATCGCCATATGAATGTACCTCGCCCCGTTGCTGTCGCCCCCCAACTGTTTCACCCAGGAGGAGAATGGGCCGCCCAGGTTGTTCACTGTCAGCTCACCCCCTGCCGGGAGCGATGCACCGGCAAGGCATTGACTCCCCCGCCGCAACCCGTCGCCCGTCGCGCGCTGCCACGATACAACATCTCCGACTCAGTCACGGGCGCATTTCTCGCCTGCACGTTGCCTACTGGTTGCAGTGTGTGTGTGTGTGTGTGTGTGTGTGGGTGGGGGTGGGTGTGTGTATGTGAGCGATTTTGTACGTGTGCGTGAGCGTGTATGTGTATGTATAGGACTGTGAGAGAGTGTACATGTGCAGGTATGTGAGAGTTATACAGCTTGTGTGTGTGTGTGTGTGTGTGTGTGTGTGTGTGTGTGTGTGTGTGCGTGTGTGTGTGTGTGTGTGTGTGTGGACTTTTGGGGGGGTAGGGGGAGGAGGCGGGCGGCGTACTTTGTCTGCACCACGCGGAGAGGCTCTACTGGCGGTAGAGGACACAGTCCGTCGTTGCTCCATAACATTCATCACCATCTCCAGCTGCGCCTATCCACAAAGCACAATAATCGTAGACCCCACATACACTCAAGCCCTACAAACCGTCAGATGTTATAAGAAGCGGATATGCAAGAAAGCAGAGTCCTCTCTGCCCTCCGCAATGGGGATGACAATGTTGGGAAGCCATACGCTTTACCAGTTCTAGCATGGGTTCTGCGTGCGTGTGTGTGTGTGTGTGTGTGTGTGTGTGTGTGTGTACTTGTGTGTGTGTGGGTGTGTGTGTGTGTGTGTGTGTGTGTGTGTGTGTGTGTGTGTGTGTGTGTGCTATTTAGTAGGTAGATGATACGGGATGCATTTACATAAAGGCCATGGAGAGAGGATACATGATATGACATGTGTGCATGAAGATAGAGGGTATGTTCGTATGCCTCTCGTTTCGTGATGTAGCTTGCGTGTGCAAGGCTGAAGTGCTATGTGTGTGTGTGGGTGTGCGTGGGGGTTTGTGAATATGTGTGTCTATGTGTGCGTGTGTGAGAGATAAAGAGAGAGAGGGAGTGGTCCCCACCTGCGACATCATCTTGCTGCGCAGCAATAGCGCCTGATCCGCCCTCACCTGACTCGCCAGCGTTGCTGTATCCCGCCCCTTCTCCTCCCCGCCCTTGCCTCCCTTCCGCTCGCCTTCCTTTCTGTGCGCTGAGTGGTGCGCCTGAGGCGGCGTCGAGCGCGCCAACAACGCCGCCTCTTCTACCGCCCCCGCACCCGCCTCACCTGTCTCACTGTGCCGCGAGGACGAGCGCAGCACCCAAAGTGTGACCGCCACGGCTGCGAGGAGGCACAGCACGTTCTGCTATGCAGAGCGAGAGCACGGTCGGGGGCGTCAGACGCCAAAGAACATACAAATAAATATCATTTGCAAAGAAAGATAAATAACACTTCCGGCGCTGCTGGCGGGAGCGAACCTTGGCTGTTCTGCGTCGCGCCTCCGACCCTGAACTCGACGGTCCCCGTTTACCCTTACTGTCGCCGCCGTAGTCGCCCAGCACTGTCTCTGCTACCTCGCCTGTCACGCCGTCGTTACGCGAGTCGGTACGACAGTCAGTCAGAAGTCAGCACAAAACGACCCACCGCTACTTAGGTGTGCGCGGGTTGAGTTACAGTAGAATGTGACGTGCCGTTAACGCAGTGCAGTACAGCGAAACTAATACAGCGCCAAGCTATCTCTTCCACATGTTCAAGACTCCCCTTTACGGCGAGTGCTGCTCTCTTTTCGCGAACGCGCTGCCTCCTTGTTTCCCGCCAATAACGAGTAATATTAAGAAGAGGTGTCGCACCTCTGTTCGCCCCTTCGACGGTGCCGAAGCGGGGCCGCATCGTGTGGGATTGCCTGATCCCGGTTCACCCTATCAGTAAGACAGTAGTGTCACCGCCCCCCACCTAGTGAAGTTCGCAGGCCGGTGGTGCGAGAAAACGCCGAGTTTGAGGAGGCTGTGCTGTTTTAGGGAACAGTGAGCCTCCGCTGTCGGTGCCAAGGACGAAACTACGAATACCGCGAGGATCGGAGCAGCGCACAGCTGTTTATAATGAGTTAGTTAAAAATAATATATATATCTCTAATGATGAGGATTCAAGCGCTCAACATCACAATGATAATATGAAAATTTTATTTTTTGCTTCTCACATAATTTTTTTTTCTGGAATAATCTATTTCTGGAAGAAAAATAATAAGAATTATGAAATCTTGAACCATCCTGATGTACGGGCAGTGAAATTTCATTGGCTGCGTATAATAGTTGGAAGGCACATCAATTTGAAATTCGAATGTCTTGATAATCTCGTCGGTCGGAGGACCTCGTCGGCGAAGGACCTCGTCGGAGCTCAGGCAGGTTGCCCCCGCCTGCTCCTCACCCTCCCTCCCTCCTCCCTGTTCGTAGCGGGGAGGCTGGGGAGGGGGTGGCTCTACGTGTTTTGTAGCGATCAACGCTGCTCCCGGGGCCTCGTTATGGCCGACGACCGGGCCATTGACCGGCCTTCGCGTCTTGCTCCCGGGCCGTCCCGACTGGCTTCCCCTTCTCCTCTTCCCCCTTTCGCCCGGTCCTCCGCGTCTGGACCTCCCCGTCGCGATTCTGCTGCTCGTCGGGCCCGTGCTACGGTCCGTGCGTCGTCTGCTGTCCCCCCCCCCGCATCCCTTGTCGGTACCTCCGCATCGGGGCGCCGCGCTACTCCTCGTCACAATGCGCGACGCCCTCTTCGCTCTGCTTTGTCTCTACCCCCCCTCGGTGGCTCTTGGGCATCTGTCGTGCGCGCCACTTGCGCCGTCCGTCGCCCGCTTACGAGTCGGTCGGAAAAACCTGCTCCTCTGCGGCGAGCTGCTAGGGCTACCGCTGGTGGGCGGCGGGCTGCCCCTGCCGCCGGTGGTTCGAGGGAGGCTGCCGATGCCTTTCAGCGTAGAGCTGCTGCCGCTGTTGCTGCAGCAGCCGCCTGCCATAGAGACGATGGTAGTGTTGGTACCGACGTTGTTGCTGCTGCTGCTGCTGCTGTTGGGGTTGGTCGGCGCACAGCTGCTGTTGTTGCTGCTGCTGCAGCCGGCGGAAGTAGAGACATTGGTAGTGTTGGTTCCGCCGTTGCTGCTACTGCTGCTGTTGCTGGTGCTGGTCGGCGCACGGCTGCTGCTGCTGTTGCTGCAGCAGCTGCCGGACATAGAGACACTTGTAGTGCTGGTGCCGCTGTTGCTGCTGCTGCTGCTGCTGCGGAGAGTGGTGCTGGTCGGCGCACGGTTGCTGCTGCTCTTGTTGCAGCAGCCGGCGAACGTAGAGACACTGGTAGTGTTGGTTCCGCCGTTGCTGTTGCTGCTGCTGATGGAGGTGGTGCTGGTCGGCGCACGGCTACTGCTGCTGTTGCTTCAGCAGCTGCCGGACATAGAGACACTGGTAGTGCTGGTACCGCCGTTGCTGCTGCTGCTGCTGCTGCTGAGGGTGGTGCTGGTCGGCGCACAGCTGCTGCTGATGTTGCTGCTGCTGCTGGTGGTGCTAGTCGGCGCACGGCTGCCGCTGCTGTTGTTGCAGCAGCTGCCGGACATAGAGACACTTGTAGTGTTGGTTCCGCCGTTGCTGCTGCTGCTGCTGCTGCTGCTGAGGGTGGTGCTGGTCGGCGCACGGCTGCTGCTGCTGTTGCTGCAGCAGCCGGCGGACGTAGACACACTGGTAGTGCTGGTGCCGCTATTGCTGTTGCTGCTCCTGCTGTTGGTGGTGGTGCTGGTCGACGTACGGCTGCTGCTGCTGTTGCTGCTGCAGCTGCCGGACATAGCGACACTTGTAGTGCTGGTGCCGCCGTTGCTGTTGCTGCTGCTGCTGGTGCTGCTGTTGGGGCTGGACGGCGCACAGCTGCTGCTGCTGCTGCTGCAGCAGCCGGCGGACGTCGAGATACTGGTCGGGTTGGTGCTGCTGTTGTTGTTGCTGGTGCTGGTGCTGGTGCCGTTCGGCGCACAGATGCTGCTGTTGTTGCTGCAGCAACCGGCGGACGTGGAGACATTGGTAGTGCTGGTGCCGCCGTTGCTGGTGGTGGTGCTGCTGGTCGGCGCATGGCTGCTGCTGCTGTTGTTGCATCAGCCGGCGGACGTCGAGATACTGGTCGTGTTGGTGCCGCCGTCGCTATTGCTGGTGGTGGTGTTGCTGGTGCCGGTCGGCGCACAACTGCTGCTGCTGCAGCAGCCGGCGGACGTCGAGATAATGGTCGTGCTGGTGCCGCCGTTGCTCCTGCTGCTTCTGCTGCGGCTGTTGGTCGGCGGTCGACTGTTGCTGGTGAGAATGGCGTGTGCAAAGCCGCATCTAGGGGTGTTGGTGTTACTGGTGTTGCTACGGAGGGTGCAGCTGCTCATGCTGCTACACGTGGTGGTGCTGGTTGGAGTGCGGAGAGTGCCGTTCCTACTGGAGATCAGCGCGCTCCTGCTGATGTGCGGAGGGCTACAACTTGGGGTGTTGTTACTGCTGCTACTGCTGCCGGTAGTGAAGGTACTTCATGTGGTGGTCCTAATGGGCAAAGAGCTGGCTATGTTGCTGCCGGAGACCCCTTGGCACCTGTTGGTGGTGGTTGGCGCTCAGCCGTTGCTACCAGTGTCCATGAGCAGAGGACTGCGGCGAGTGGTGCTGCATCTGTTGCAACTGCTACATCTATGGGACTTGCGGCTGCCGGAGCTCGCTCGCGCCGGGCTGCTAGTGATGGTGCTTATGGGCGCAGACATGTGGCTGGTGGCAGGGCCGCTGGTGGTGCTTCTGCACCTGCCTGCGCTGACCCGCGCCCGGTTGCTGCGGCATGGGCTGTTGGACAGAGAGATCCAGCAGGTGATGGCGCTGCTAGTGGTGCTCCCGCAAGTGCCGGCCAGCGACTCGCCGATGCTGCCACAGCCCGTGGGCAAAGGATTGACAGCGGTGCCGGTTCTGCAGCTACCGGTGCCAATGGGCAGAGTGCTTCTGCTGCCGGGCGGAGGGCTGGAGCTGGTTGGCGGCGAGATGATGCTGTTGGAAGCTGGCGAGATGCGGTTGCTGCAGTTGGTGCCCATGCTGGAGCTTCAGGGTCGGAACCGGGCCTAAGTGCATCGGGTGTTCTATCCCCGTCGCGGGGGGAATGTTACACTTGCGCTCCGTGTGGCATACGGTTTGCTGGGCGTAAATGGCGCTCTAATTTCGCCAGACACACGAACATGTTCATAATTGGCAATGGCCCCTCTACTTCCGCACACCGTCGCCAAGCTCGCCACCTTGCGACCTCCTCTCCGGCCTTGTTTTCCCTTTGTGCCTCGGGCGACCACCTTCTATCTGCCACCCAAGCTCGCCCTCTTACCGCTCCATGCCTACACTGTGTGGCTGCTCCCGTTTCTCCAATGCTGCCCCACGACTATGTTGGCAGCTCCCGGCCGCCGCTCATTGGATCACGCCCCCTCCGAATGGCTGTCACCCCTCCCCCCCCTGCTTGGGGTGGCCTCCCCCCCTTGGCTCCACTCCCTTCCCCACCCCGGGCCGAACCGGAGCTTACCCCCCTCACTCCCCCCCCTACACATGATGGACCCCCGATACCTCATGGACAACCTTTTATGCCCTCATCTGCAGCTGCACTCCGCCGAGAGGCTGCTCTCCGATCCCCCCCTCGGGCCGCTACTCCTGCCTCATGGTGCTCCGACAACGACCCGGTCGCTTGTCTACTTGAGTTCAGACCTGTCACTGCGGCCCGAGGGGTTTGTGCGACAGCGAGAGACGACCTACGTTCTGCCCTACAAGACACCCTTGAATATGCGACCTCCCTTCCCTCAACGGACTCTCGGGCTGCTGGAGCTTTTTTGGCAATTCACCTCTTTGGCGGCCTCCTCCTCCGACCGTTCCCGGCGGCGACCGGTGCTCGCATCCGCTCCCTGGTTCAACGTCGAGTCCGTCTCTGGTTCTCTACGTCCGGAGAGGACGGACTCACGGGCATTGACACCCTTCTACGTGATATTCGAGATGGAGGTGAGCTTGCACGTGCGTGCCCGGGAGCTTCTGCGCCTAGACGCCCCGGCGGTCGGGGCCGGGGTGGGGGGGGCTCTCGCCGTCGCCGGGCCCAGAACACTCAACGAGAGCAGCACCACCCACCGACTCGCCTTTCTGAAAGTGACCTCCGACGCCGTGCTGCCTTCCGTCGGGCCCGTGAGCTAGTGGAAGTTGGCCAGTTGCGACGGGCCCGGATGGCCCTAGACGGAGCCGACTTCGGAATGGTGGAGGACGCGGACGCGGCTTTGGCCGCTCTTCAGCGGTTGCATCCTCCTCCCGGTACTCCCCATCCAGACTGTGATCTCCCCGACCCTCTGCCCCCCCCGGCGCGCCCACCCCTCACGTATTTAGATGACAGTGATAGCCTCAAAATATGGGAGGAGTCTATGCTCCTTGTCTTGAGAAAAGCACCTCGCTTGTCAGCCCCCCACGTTGATGGCTGGCGATGGGAACATGTCCGTGACTTGAATGTTCCGGCATGGCGTAAGTGGGTTAACCGCTACTCGGCGGGAAACATTCCCGAGGCTGCGGCGGACTTTCTGGCGAGTGCGACCGGGTGGGCTCTTCACAAGCAAACTGGGGTTGACCGCGACGCCACTCGCCTTCGAGGTGAGGCTCCTAAAGTCCGGCCGTTGGCTGCCGGCAGCGTTTTGTCGCGGTTAGCTCATTGTCACGCCATAGCGCGGATAGCGACTGTCGCGGCCAACCACCTTGGCCCTGTACAACGATCGGTTTTCACCAAAGCGGGTATCGAGCGAGCCATTCATACCACTCGCATTGGCCTACAAGCTATTCCTGATTGCAGCCTTCTAAGCTTGGACCTGGAAAACGCCTTCAACACCATCTCCCGCCGGAGTTTCCTTGCGGAGCTGTACAAGAACCCTGACTTGCATCCCATTATCCCGTTGGTTGAGATGATATATTCACGGGACTCCACGGTGTATTACTTCGACCCCAACGATGCTTCGCTCCTACACGGCACGGTTCAATCTCGTACGGGTGTCCGTCAAGGAGATCCTCTTGGCCCGCTTTTGTTCAACCTGGCGATAAGCACCCCCCTCCGGAATATTGGAGAACGGTGCAAGGATTCAGCGGCGATCCAAGCCTTTTCTGATGATGGCAAGTATCTGATCAAAACGCCTTTCGTCCCGACTGTGATTACGGTGGCTACGGAGGAAATGGGGAAAGTCTGCTCGAATGTTCAACCAATCAAATCTTCGTGCATGGTACCTCCGGATACGGCCCTTGAACTTGTCGAGGTGATACGGGCGATGGTCCCCGTTGTTACGGGTACTAGTAACCTTGGAGCCCCTTTGGCGATGGATTTCTCGATGGCAGACGGCCCTCCAGCGTCTCATAACGAGAACTATGTTCACTCTTGGCTGCAAGACACCGTTGAGGCTCATCAACTCCTCTTGGACAAGATTGTATGCTTTGCTATGTCGGACTTCGGAGGGACTCACGCCGCTTTCCGCTTGATGATCACGTGTGCGGTACGCCGCTATGGTTTCTTGCTCCGCACCCTCCCCCCAGATATCTGCCGACCGTACCTTGCTACTGCAGATAGGGCCGTTCGTGCGGCAGTTTATCGAATCTTGGGCGTTTCTTTGGACGCACAAACACTCGATCAACTGAATTGTGCTAAACGACAGCTCTCCCTCCCGGCGGAGTTTGGGGGGCTTAATGTACCGTCCCTCGAGCTCGACGCCGAACCTGCTCACTATGCTTCATTCACTGCGACCCTCGCCAACCTGATTACTGATTACGAGTCCGAGTCGCTAGGTCCTTTGTACGGTCTCATCCGACAGGAACTACTGAATGTTGCCACTTCTACTTTACCGTGGGCGGTCCAATTGCGCAATTCGTACGACTCTATCTCCACTATGGGCGGGTTTTCGGAAACGGAGCTTGTGGTTTTGACTAACACACTGAACCAAAACCTTTCTGATTATGCCGGGCCCGATGTCGAGTTGGTGGTATCTACGGTCAACAATGCGGTGGCACCCGCTACCCAAGTGACTAGCCTACAACTTCCGACTCCCGATGCTCTTACTCGCTTGGGAGATTCTGGGGGCCACATCCAACGGGGCATTTCGCGCATTCTTCGTGCCCGGGCCTACCTTGACCTCTTGGCGTTTTGCAGACCTTCCCCACCGGACTACATGAGGGTGACTTCGGGTACGGGTCGCGGGGCTTTGGCTCTCTTTTTCGCTTCACATGAGTCCAGTTTCAAGGTGCCATCCGATTGCTATATGATGGCAGCCCACCGGGTGCTTGGCTTGACTGCGGAGCGCGCCGCTCATGTTCGAAAATGCCCTCGGTGCAATGAGGCCCCTTCAGAATCTCGCGGGTATGGATCTTCGTCGACGGTATCGGGCTTCTTTTTGTCGGGTGAGCGCTCAACAGCCGCTATGCTCATGGACCATATCCCCCGGTGCCCGTGCTCTTGGTATATCATTCAACTCCACGACCGCATTGTCCACGTGCTTGAAGAGTTCATGCTTGAAGCGGGGGCTACTAAGGGCCGGGACTTGCGGTTGGAGGTCCGCCGTATTCGGTCGGGAGCTTCACGTGATCGTCCTGGGGATGTGGTTTGGTTGGACTTCATGGCTCCGCACCGCCATCTTGTTGTTGATGTGACGGTTACAAGTGCTCGCACGAACACCAACGTTCCTCGTATAGGTGCTCGCCTTCCACTCCCTGGCAGCCTTGCATTGGGAGCTCAGCAAGGCAAACTTGATGCGGACCTCCGCACTTCCGCTTTGCTTGGCACGCCTTCGGTTCAGTCGGTCCATGACTACTACCCCTTCGCCATGGAGGATGGGGGCCGGTTGGCGCCGATGGCGGCTGAGTTGGTCGATCGCTTGGCTATTTTGGTGGCTGTACGTCGCTTCCCTGGCATGGGGGCCGCTGACTCTCGTTCCTTGCGCTCTGACAGTTATGTCCGTATGCAGCATTTTGTTCGTCGATCTACTTCTCTTCCGTTTCGGCGTTTTTTGGGGGATGTGCGACGAGAATTCATGCAACGTCTTTCTGCTGCTCTTCATGGCACTCTGGGTTCTTATCTCCGCGACGCTTTTCAGGAAGGCAGTGCTGATGCTGTGGCATGCCTTCCTGTTCCTCGGGCTTAGGTTTTTTCTTCCTTTCTCAATGATTTAGAATTCAAGCACAAGCGTAATTTATCAGTACTTAAATAAATTTAATTCTATTAATTCAAAGATAATAGTTGCGGGACTGCTGTTGCCTACGGGTACGGTGCGCGACCGTGCTCAGCACTGCCCAATCAGCTGGCGGTGAAGTGGACCGGACCGTTTAAAGTGGCGCTGGCGCGAGATCAACCGCTACTGCTCTCCTCTTATTTGGGCGGGATCGCGACCACACACAGGTCACCGCCACTACCCCCGCACCGGCAAGGCTCCACGGGACACCGCACACGACGCCAGTAGCGCTAGTGATAATCCGTGGAAACCGGTGAATCGAGCCCGGGGGAGGTAACACCGCCTGCTGGACCGTTGAGGTTCACGCCAAGCGGGGCGGGCGGGGCCCTCATCGGCGGCGCTCCCCTATATTATTGCCCCACCTCGCCT